>BROG01000850.1:0-35000 GCA_030159075.1 Atrina japonica
TCACTGAGTAGAAGTCAACATTCAACCTCCTTTGAATAGTAACCGAGGCGTTATTTATTATTATTCTATTTACATAATTCACCACATATATTTCTTCCCTATGGCATTGCGTTATTTACATTGTATGCGGATGCGCAGATACAACGACACCTAGTAGGGGTTTTATTTTTAGAATCCATCACACGTGAGCTGGTGTTTACATCCACCTGTTAAAATCAAAATTATGGCATTTCCAGCGAGTAATCAATTGTATGTAAATTGTATATCAATTTCCTCATATTTTCCTCCATTTAGTCCTTCCATATATCATTCAACTAAATTTTTTTTAAAAATCACAAGGACTTCTCAACTGCAACACATGCCCAAGCGTTGTCTGTTTCCTTCTCGTCAAAACGAGGCCAAATGGAAACCTATGCAGTTTATAAATAGAAAGTCATCGATTTGCAAACACCGCGATACCATGTCACAGTAATGGTACAAATCAATGACCTGCTAATAACATTTCACGTGTTATTCATTATTGAAGTTCAAGAAAATATAAGCCAAAAAGATATTCCTGTACCAGTTGATAATCTTATACTAATGTAATATTTCGCACTGAAAACACCATTTAAATTCTAAATTCTTCAAAAGCTTATGAAGTCATCTTTTTACGTTGGATACGCTTAGACGGATTAAGATTTATTATTTGGCCTTGTATGATACCACCTTCTCTTTAGAAAATAGATATTTATAATATTTACTTAATTCTGTTTCTCGAAAAATGTGAAGTACCGCAGTACCATGGTAACCCATGTTAGATCCATGTGGGTTTTTTTTTCAAACAGATCCAGACTAGAATACTTTAAAATGTTTTCTAACCTTTCAGGAATGGATTCATTCCCCACGTTGTAGTTGGGCCCCTTGATGTGAATTGTCCGAGGGAAATTTCAAGGAAAAACAAAGGCATGCCAACCAGGATCAGAAGGATGAAAAACGGGACAAGGAAAGCACCTGTGGAGAAAAAGTATTTGATAAACAACGGACAGCAAAACTCAAATTTCGTCAAACTATATCACCAGTATCGACGTCATCATCACAAATGTCATTATCGTATTCATTAGCATTGCATTACCATCACCATAAAAATCTCCACTACCATCATCACTTTCGTCGTTGTCATCCTTCATCTCATCATTACCACCACAATAGATGACACAGTAGTCATCATCACTTGCACATTCATCAACATTATCTTCGACGTCATCATATTATTAAACCACCACCGTCATCACCATCTGAAACATGTATTGTCTGATCAAAAGTTATATAAAGAAACATTCTTACAACCTGGCGGGTCTTATGAAACTCTTTTTTGACCTGGACGAGTTTAAATTCAGGTAATAAAGCATAACATTAAAATATTTGACTGAAGATATCGTTCCCTCTTGTCACCATGCATCCAGGAGTATCCAGTAAGCAATGAATCGGGGATTTTTTTTTGTGCAACTTGTCATAACCGAAAAATGAGTAGATGATCAAAAGGCCACTGTGCCCCGCCATCTAATGTGAATCGGACAATAGTATACATTTTGCAAAGTCATTTAACAGATATCAAATAACCAAGCCAACGAACCGACCATAAATAAATGAAATTTAAAACTGCACGAAAATGATTGTGAACTCAGAAAATACTAAATATGCCAAAATCATTTAAATATGCTTTTTGAGAATTAAATGATTTGTCATTTTAGCAGCTACTAGTTTTAAATAATAGGTAGATAAATACATTCCTGAATCAACAGATTGTTTTTTAAGTTCCCAGCAAAGTGCATATAGTTATACGGTTGTACAGATGATTTTTAGTAGTTAAGCCTTTTTTATTACCCCCGCCGTTTCTATAACATATATATGGAAATCTCCAGATGAAGCCAAGCCCAACTCCACTTCCAAGGCAGTATAAAATATACTGGATAGTTTTGGACCAGGTTCCGCGATCAAGTTGTATTTTCTGCGACATTTCCTATAATACAAAAAACATACATAAATAAAATTTGTCTCCACAGAATCCTGGCACATTAATTTTAAAATCCATAAGGAATTAAAATGCATTTACCAAAATCAGTTTCTTGACTTAATTGATCATGTACATATAATTAACAATACCAAAACTATAGTTTTAAAAAAATAGACAGAACAAATGCCCAAGAAGATTGTTTCTGTGGATAAGACTTCATCAGTTGAGCTCGAATTTGATATAAATGGAGAGCAATGGCGCCGCGGTAGAGTGCACGTCTCGTAACGGGATGGTCACGGGTTCGAGCCTCGTTGGAGTCGGCTGGCGCTCCCTGTCTTTTCGATGAGACAGTAAAAACTGAGGTCCCGTGTCACAATAGGTGTCGGCACATCGAAGAACCATCATTGCTCGATGGCCGAAAGTGTCGAGCATAGGCCAAAATTTAAAGCGCTTTACCGGCATTTGGTGACGTCTACATATCAGTGAAAGATTCTTCAGTGGGAAGTTAAACAACAGTACAACAAGAATATAAATCCTGACAACAGCTTTTTAAATATAAATGTATATATCCGATTATTATAACTATGTTCAATTCCTTATCGTCAATGTGTTATATATCATTTCCGTACCTACCCATAATCATTAATATTTCCATTTACTTATTCTAGTATTTTCAAACCATTCTCTAAATCATTTGGTGCATTTTTTACATCTTAGATCCTAGTTTAATATGTTGATAGGACATAAACATTTCGATTGATGTATCTTTCCATAATTAATTACTATCGGACAACGATGCACGTCCATATATTACTGTGTGGTCATTTAGCTCACCCGATGAATTAAGAGTTTACAAATTAAGAGACATAATTTGTCTTTAAATGGCTTGTTGAATCCAGTCAAGATAAAACAAAAGAAACGGAAATCTAATCAATCATCTATCAATGTTCACGAATAACTATGTAATGAACACTACACGGTCATACTATGTAAATATGGCTCATGCCATGTACATGTAATCGATATATCAATTAAAAAGTAAACATTCTTTGAGAGTAGGTATAGGCAGCCCCATAGCGCGTTTTGGAATTTTGACCGCTGGTGGCGCTGATCGATGACGTCATCAGAATGCTGGCTTCTGACTGGTCAAAATTTAAAAAAAAACGCGCTATGGAGCCGGAAGTGCGTCATACCAGAAGTGAGGTTATACTGGAAGTGCGTCATAACGGATCATGTTGTTATGACAATAAGGAGAAAGAGCCAATCGTTGAATTTTGGACCGGAAGTGGAAGTTTGTGGGGGCAGCCATCTTGGATAACTAGCCAATGAGAGCATTCGTTACAATAGGTCGGGGTCACGAGAAACGTGAGTTCACGAGATGTCAATGGCTAAAGATAGAAGTTGTTTTTTCCAGTTTTGGGCTGAGAAAGAATCTATTTTTAGAACCGAAACTTTGGGTTTTCCAGGTTTGTGAAATCAGCAGTAGGTGCCGCCACAGTCGGTGAGAGTCCTATCAAGTGCGCAAGCGCGAGAAGCGGTAGGCCGAGCTCGAGTCAAGCTTGAACATGTTATCCTTGTACTAAGATTCATAGAGTTATGAGTATGTACAAAGGGAGATCACTGTTTATAGACTCTATAGGTGGGACAGAGGGATATCACTCTGTATAGCCTGTACGGATGGGACAAATAGGGAGAACACTGTGTATAAACTGTATAGATGGGACAAAAGGAAGATCACTCTGTATAGCCTGTATAGGTAGAACAAAGGGGAGATCACTGTGCATAGACTCTATAGGTGAAACATCACTCTGTAAAGAATGTATAGGTGGAACAAAGGGAGATTACTCTGTGTAGACTATAGGGATGGAACAAAAGGGGAGATTACTCTTTATGGACTGTATGCACTAAACCCGTGAGGGAGGGTGGGTAGTGAAACAGGAAGTATAGGGAGGGTAGCCATCTTGGCTATGATGGAATCATGAGATATCTAGTTTTTCAGAGACTGACTAATCTCACGGCAGGAGAGAGATACATTAAACATGAAAGTGTGTAACGTACTCAAAGTTTGCAAAGTGATCGAGTGTGTACCGTTCTTAAAGTTTGCCAAGTGATAAGTGTGTGTGCCTTCTCAAAGTTTGCCAAAGTGATCAAGTGTGTACCGTACTCATTTTTCAAAGTTTGCAACGTGTGCAACGTTCTAAATTATGAAGTCTCAAAGTGACAAAGTTACACAAGTAACAAAGTAACACAAGTGACACAAGTGACAAAGTGATAAAAGTGACAAAGTGACAGAAGTGACAGAGTTGTGAAGTATGAAGTTGTTCACTTACGTCGTTTCAACAAGTATCAAAGTTCAGTCAGTGAAAAAAGTATCTGTATTATTTTATAGCGTTTTGTACTTCTGTATATAATATAAAAATTGAAAGACTCGCCGGAGGATTTTTTCTGACGATGTTGACTCTTCGAGCTCCGGATCGTAAATGAGTTCTCAAAAGCCTAACTAAACTTATTCTCTAGTTTTTAAAGTTTCTATTTTTAGAATTTACTAGTTTGAATTTCTATAAAAAATTTCAGATACCAAAGTATAAATCAATATAATGTCCAGGACATAGATACAAATCCAGTAAAAATGGACAAACACGGACCTCTGGAAACCAAGAGGTGGGATCAGGTGCCATTGATGAGTAAGCATCCATTGTCGACCGGTCACACCCGCCGTGAGTCCATGAGCTGCCTATCAAATACAATTTTATCGAGCAAGTAAAAGAACTATTGAATGTGCGTTGGGCAGCCCTTAAAAGGGCCGAATTTTCTCGTTGGAGAAGGACTATCTTCCGTCCAACAGACGCTGCAGTCGACTGACTTTGCGTTCTTTCTCCTCTATCAGTCGCCTTATTTCTGCTTCGTGCAGCCTCAAAAGCCTCAAATCCGCCTGGGCCATAGAATACTGTAGCTCAGACATCGGGGGTGCTGATGGCATAGTTTGGGTGGAGGAGGTCTAGGTGGTGTAACCCTTGATCTATAAGGTGGTGGTGGCGGCGGACGGGTTATAAATGTAGCCTACGTGGAGTAGGCCTCACAAAAGTCACTTTTCTCTCAAATGGTGCAATTCCATGATGAACTAATACTGAGACTCAGACAGTATTAGCTTATATAGAGTAAATGACGTGCGCATGACGCATTGATTTAGCTGTCAAAATTCCAAAACGCGCTATGGACCTATTTATTACTACTTTTGAGGTTTTATCTCGACAGGAAAATATCTTACAAAATGTGGTTTAAAGGAAAAAAGTTACAAGGATGATGATAATCTTGTGAATAAATAAGAGTTATACAGTTCAACAATTTCTAAAATTTTTACTTTTCAATCATCCGACTAAATTTGGAATATGTCGATATTCTTTGGGGTAAATGTAATGTATTTAAAAAGCAAACAGACAAAAAACTCCAATAGAACATGTAGAAGCTGCCATGATTGAAACTACAGGAAAAAGGTCTTGATCAAATTCTAAAAGTTTTAAAAGAAGTAGATTGGGTACCCTTGAAATTCGTATGTATCAGAACAGAATTATTTCTTTTTATAAATTGGTAAGGTACATTATAAAAAGCGTTTAATGAGCTTATGTTTGACAGTTATTTTTACTGTATACGTACAATAAATGATAATTTTTAAAAACACATTGAGATATAAATGTAGAATGTAGGATAAAAGGTGAACTAACTTCTTACAGCATATTACTTACACGTAAAGCTGTGATGCATGAATTAACAAACAGTTAATAAAAGTATATACATGTAATTTGTAACTTCTATATACCAATTTACTCGTGTCAGCCAGTTTATTACAATTTAAATTTGAATGCTGTTTTACGCCACGCGTGACACTTTTCAGTCATATTGCGGCGGCCATCTTTTAGTGGTGAATGAAAGAGCATTTGAAAGTAGAAATCAAGAATTACTCGTAGTAATCGTAACTTAATGTCCATTATGATACGACAAATTAAATATACAAATGGTCTCAACATGGAGGGCAAAAAGTGTGAATTACAAACGGGATGGGACCAGATGTCTGGATGAAGTTGTAAAATTATATATATCATCTATATTACCTTTTAATTGTCTACAAAAACTAATCACTGATAACCAGAGTAATAGAATCTATCCCTACCTTGAGGGTATGAAAAAGGAATCTCAATCCGAGGATAAGATTCTTGAATGAATTTGTCATTCAAGAATCTTATCCCGAGGATTGAGATTCCTTTGTCATGCCCTCAAGGTAGGGTTGATTATTTTTCTCCCATGTTTTAGATGCATGTATATTTATCCTAGATCTATGCAAATGACCCTTCACGATAACTGAGACAAATTCCGGGAAAATGACGTCAAGGAACAATCAGTTACTTTAACGATTTCTATATTTTTTCAGATATCTGTATCATTTTGCCCCTCGAAGTTATACGATTACATTTAACGTGAAAGGGTCTAACGAAAACTGACACACACTGCATTCTACACGCTGCAGACATTGTATTGTGACGTCATAGCGCGTGTAGCTTGTCAATATCCTAGGAATTGACAAGGAAATCGTTCCCAGATAAAATGAAGGAAAAATCTATGAACAATGGCAGAAATAACAATTCCTGCATTTTACCCTTTATCACAATTGGGTCATTTACAAAAATAACCGGGGAAATTATTGACGTACAGTACAATCTAGCCTAAAGACCACCTCATTTAAAAGACTACATCACACAAGACCGTAAATTGTGTCATAGTAAAAGTAATCTACCTTCGGAGAAAAAAATTGAAGTACAGTGGAACCACGTAAATTGTCAGTCATTTTTTTTCCTGAATAAATATCAAATAAGTGTAGACCGTCACTTAAGTAAGTGAGGTTACACTGTATGTGAAATGTCAGTATTAAGGTAAAAATAAATATCAAATAAGTGTAGACCCTCACTTAAGTAAGTGAGGTTACACTGTATGTGAAATGTCAGTATTAAGGTAAAAATGAATATCAAATAAGTGTAGACCGTCACTTAAGTAAGTGAGGTTACACTGTATGTGAAATGTCAGCGTTAAAAATAAATATCAAATAAGTGTAGACCCTCACTTAATGAAGAAGCACCAATGGATAACTGAAACCCCAAGACCTTTAGAATGCGACACATTACATATAAAATGGTTTCAATAAATTATATTGGAGTTTTATACTTTGTGATATGAAAGACATTTCCAATACATCATTTTCGAGTTCTTTTGTAAGCCGGTTTTGGATCCGGATTTTTCTTGCGTTGCCCCGCTTCAGCTTTGTTATGCTTAGCGATTTCCGGTATGTGTCTTTGCGTTGACCAAGAAATAAAATACATGATTTCGTACCATAAATCAAAATGTCACAATGTCATTTCTGGTGTAGGGGTCTAGGTCAATATAGGGGCCAATATATAGGGGTCTACTTGACTCGAGTGATTAGAGCTTCCCGTTTTATAGTACGAGTTATCTCACCTTTAGCCAGCACGGGTTCGAGCCTCCCCCTCCCTAGAACCTAACCAAATTTTATGGGAAAGTTTGCCATTTTACATTTGTAAGACCGGTGGTCTCCTCCCGGGTACATTATAACCTGGTTTTTCTCCCCCGCCATATTAATGAACATTTATTACGTGTGTCAAGAAATACCACCAGTGCAAACAAATAATGAACTGAATAATATAAATACTTACACAAGACATTTTCATAAGTGTTTATAAACAGAACAGAGTGTCATTTACCGTCCACCCACACCACACCCCACAAACACACAGACACACCCCTTCATCGTTATAGAAGATATACAATTCTTTTTTTAAATCTCAGATACTTGAGCATTATAACTTTGGTATTATGTTTATATTATTTATAACCATTAGGTCGTTGCCACTGCTGGTGGACCGTTTGAGTCCCCGAGGGTATACATAAACCTAGTACCTGGTATTTCGTACCAGCTGTTTATCTAATACCAAAGTTATATTTGGCACTGATAACACAATTTAAATTCCAAAAATTTCTAAAGCTAAGATAATCATTTTTACAGTGGTTACTCTTAGACGGATTTCGGATGTACTTTGAGAGCCTTTTTTGGCCTTGTATGATACCACTTTCTCTTTGAAAAATACACATATTAAATTGGAGCTCAACTGATGAAGTCTAATTGACAGAAACGATATCGTCTTGAGCGTTATAACTTTGGTATTATGTTTATAATATTTATACTATAGTCTAAGTCATTAGGCTGTTCAAGATAAAAGTACAAATCTGGTTTTAGAAAGGGACAAACACGGACCTCTTGAAATCAAGAACAGGGATTAGGTGCCGTGGAGAAGTAAGCATCCCCTGTCGACTGGTCACACCCGCCGTGAGTCCAATCAAATTAAAATGAAACACTGAATGATAATTTATGAAAAAAAAAATATATTTCATTATTTTTCTGGAAAAACTTGATAATAAATGGAATCATATGTAATTCTGGGACTTTACTTTCCTCTTTTTCTTCTGGTTAAAATAGTAAACAAAACTTACCATGGTGTTGGGATCTGTCAAAATAGTAACAATAATCTGTCCTTTTTGAAAGCGATATGCAAATGATTCATCAACAATACTTCATCTGACGTATATGTTAATTTCTGGAGAAACAGCCGGAATATTATACGTCTTTTCTTTCTGTCTATTTGTTAAGTAAGCCAATATTAAATGTTTTCATAATACGACTTTTCCTCCCGTTTCAAAGATCCTCGGTAAAACTATTGTATTGTTGCATGTAGAAATATATACTTTCCAAAATCTTACGTGAGACCTGCAAACAAGCTATGTGAAATAAATTAAAAAAAAAAACTATGAGCTTGTGTACCCCGGGTGCATAAAAAATGTTGATGTCGTTATTTAATAGTACCCAAATACACGTGTACATGTGAGGACGACACTTCTTAACAGTATTTTTGTACTGAACGTGTACAAAATGTGCTACACTTGAGAATGTCGTTACTGTATGTTGCCTAACTATACAAAATTACTTAAAAAGACATGATGAAGGGATAGGTCGTCCAGAAAATTTGACATTTATTTTGTCCATGTCGTTTGTCATTTTAGTGTTTTATATATATATATATATATATATATATATATAATATATATATATATATATATATATATATATATATATATATATATATGTGTGTGTGTGTGTGTGTGTGTGTGTTTGTGTGTGTGTGCGTGCGTGCGTGCGTGCGTGTGTGTTGGAGATAAGGTCATGTTCAGTGTGGTATGCTAATACAAATAGTAAGATTGATTTAATCAAGTGAAAATGTTCAAAAATTGAATTTCTCTAGCAATATTCACAAAATATATAGGAATTTGAGAATTTTGATGCTTGTGTGTATCTCTTTCTTTTATTACTGCATATCAATCTAAATAGTTAAGGATTACACAACACCTAGTGTCCCTTACACGTATACAAAAGCCGTATTATAAAAGTATTTGATTACATTGATTTTTCTACACGAGTACCAGAGAAACTACTTGTGAGGTAGATTGTCGCTTTTTGTTTACAGAAGAGTGTAAGAAAGTCACGGGTCTGAAATTCTTACTACGTAATTTCCTTTCTGTTTGTCGAAATAATAAATACACGGATAAACCGTCTCCATTTCAACAATTTCACATACACAGTATTGTTATGGGTCAGAAGTAGCCACAATTATGACAAGAAACGTGAACTAGAGACTGGTAATCTGTCAACTGGCAATTTAGGAAAACATGAAAATCTAACGTTGAAATTGACTTTACTCTCAAAGCCTGTAATCTCACAATGTCGGTCATTTCTACATTTTTGTCGATCCTTTGTTTTGTTTTCTTTTGAGCTATCACAGTTTTCAAGATAGTAGGCTACCCCCCCCCCCCCCCCCCCAAAAAAAAAAAAAAAAAATCAGCACCAAATCAACCAAAAATAGGACATAACCACGAAAAGCAGCCTCCTGACACATACGGATATGTTAGTTTAGCTTGTAGATGTTTCCGTGCTGAATATTTTGCGTTCATAAACGTATTCTCTATATATTGCGTCGCAAATTAATTGCAGTACAAAAAGTGAAGTCGAGAGACAAAATTAGCAAAATGATCGAAATTATACTATATAACAGTAAAATGCACTTACAGAACCAACTGAAAAAGTTAATATAGGATCTATATAGAATTACGTGATGGCTTTGACTTCACTTTTTAGCCTTGACTATCCTTTATTTTGGAATAGAAGCCAAAATAATGTGCGTAACAAATGAGATGATTGTTCAACCATTGGCACGAGGATCGACACTCAAACATCATAAATCGTCTGTTAATGAGATGGAACTTTTTAATTCTAACGTAAGAGGGAAACGAAGTCACGGACATCGTTCATACAACCGACCCTACATACATGATGTCACTTTTTTTATCTCTTTTACCTTACGTTAACAAAAATTTGGGTCTTCATCACATTCGCAGCAAACATTATTTTGTTCCTTTTACAATTCTTAATAAACTTTTTCAGGAAGCAAGAATTAACCCATACACGGATTCTTCAACCCCAGAATACACAGAATGAACTCCGTTATAATGGACATCGCTTATCACAGACTGTTTAAGCCTGCACGCGTTACAAACGATGACTGTTCTGAACAGAAACGTCTTTTCCTTAAACTTAAATTTACAAATAAAGGCATATACGCTCTAACCATTGGCAATGTTCTAAATCACAAAATAGTTCAGTCCTGTGTTCTACCATATTTTAATTTGAAGTCCACGCCTTGTATTTCATATAGCTATACACGATACGATTTCGCCTTTCCCATCGTAAATTTTCCACATTTAAGTAGTAATATCCCTCAGACACCCGCATATGAAGTTTATATTTCACAAATGATCCGATATGCCAGGGCGTGTACAACATATGAAGATTTCATATACAGAGGTAAACTACTCACTGACAAATTATTGACACATGGATATTGAAAACCGCGTTTAATGTCAACGTTCCGCAAATTTTACGGTCGGTATTAAAGTGTGTGACCGGTCGAGAGGGAATGCTTACTCCTCCATGGCAGCTGATCCCACCTCTTGGTTTCAAGAGGTCCGTGTTCGTCTATTTTTACCGGATTTGTATATATGTCCTGGACATTCTATTAATTTATACTTTGGTATCTGAGATTTTTTAATATTGTAGATGGTATAAGAAGTTTGAGACATGAATTTTTGTAGCCAGAAAGATGTTTAAATTTTCTGAAAGCCGTTTCTTCTCATTGATATAAACATATTATTTATAAAATAAACAACTGTGCCACTCAAATACTATAAAATGTGCCACTCAAATACTATCAAATATGGTTCGTGTGTAGAAGGTCCGCCCTAGATGTGATCGCTTGTAGGGAAGGGAACATGGTGTGTCCTCAATATCCACATCTGTTTAAACCGCTTCTGGTGTAAACAACGGCACGATATTGCTGAGTCTTTACTTTAACCACTGTCACTGAACATTGCGTGATGTTGAATATTGCTTACACATTTAAAATCTGATAATCTGGGATAATATTACTAAAGAATCATGCCGTCCACGACACTTGATTGTTTACAAATATGTGACTACTTAGATTTACTACAACATTACAACTAGAAAGTGTATTTATTATCACACGTGTGACTTACGTATGATTTAGATTGTTTGTTTATTGTTGTTTAACGTCCCACTCAAGAATCTTTCACTCATATGGAGACGTCACCAATGCCGGTGAAGGGCTTCAAATTTTGGCCTATGCTCGACACCTATGGCCATTGAGCAGTGAGGGTTCTTATACGTGCAGACACTCACTGTGACACGGGACTATCTCGGTTTTTTACTGTCCTCAGTCCGAAGGACAGGAGCGTATCCGGGTTGGTAATCATTTCACATACTTCCCATACTTACTGCCCAATCCGAGGATCGAACCCGGGTCGCATTGGTGAAAAGCGAGTGCGCTAACCACTGCGCTACCCGGACACCCCTCGTATGATTTAGAAGCAATGTTTTAACATTGCACTTTAGATGGGATTCCTCGTGTTTCTAAGCGGCCTCCACGGTTAGACCACGAACTCTGTCATTTCTGGTCAGCGCAGGTTCGAGCCCCACTGGAGCCAAAGTTGAAATTCGTCAGTTTACATGTGGAAAGCCTGTGGTCTCTTCCCGGGTACATTGTAACATAGTTTTCTCCTCCACGAATAAAAACTGGCCACCACCATATAGCTGACAAATTGTTGAGTGTGGTGCAAAACAAACATTAAAATAAACAAAATTCAAAATTCGTGTTTCCAAGATGATAGTTTATAACGATGACATTTGCTCTAAATGCGGAATTACTGTACTTGAATCGTGAAAGAAATATTTAAAGATGTCTGAAATTTGATTTAACAATAGTTTTGCACAATTAAATATGTTTTCTTGCATTCTTAGTTACAGAGAGAGAGAGAGAGAGAGAGAGAGAGAGAGAGAGAGAGAGAGAGAGAGAGAGAGAGAGAGAGAATATGTAACTGCATTTGGAGAATTACAGGAACTTAATGTAGAGAAACACCATTCATCAAGTTACTTGAAGCATAATGTATATATAAATCTTTTATGATGGTCAAATATTTCACGTTTATTTTGATTTACACTACATGTGGTGTTCCAGTGGCAGAGTGTTCGATCCGCAAGCAGAAGGTCCTGGGTTCGATTATCGGACCGGATCATACCAAAGGCTTTAAAAATGGTAGTGACTGTTCCTATGTCAATCGCTCGGCATACTAAGTGATAGTGATAAGTCTTTCGGATTGACGTCAGTCCATAGCACAGGTCAAAATTTGTAGCACTTCTCCTAAACTGGTGACAGCTCAATATAAGTGAAAAAGTCTTGATGGGATGTAAAACGACAATCAAAGAAGCAAAAACAAAATAATAATATAAATATTTTTTTGATTATCCGAATACCAACTGTCTGTCGTATATAATACTACGCGGGCTCGGATATCATTTATTAAAACTACGGGTGCGTCATCAGCACAAATACACTACTACTACCAAACACTATGTATACCTACTCGGTATACTGAAACTCCATCGTTTGCTTACATACATAACTACGTAAGTCATGTCATATTGATTTTACTCAGTGGATGATATCGACCGACTCTGTCTGTATCGTGTGCAGGGCCCCAGTGTGCCTCAGGTTTACAAGCGGCTTTTACCTAAAATTAAAAATAAAAGAAAACATAATTGAATATTATAGTAAAATTCATATTACCTGGCGCGGGTGGAGTCTTGTGAACCCTTTCTTGACATGGACAAGTTTAAATTTTAGGTAATAAAGCATGACATTAAAATTACACTGACTAGAGTTATCGTTCCTACTTGTCACCACACATAAGAGAATATCCAGTGACGAATAAAACGTTTTCTCTGTGCAGCTTGCAATAACCAAAACATGAGTGTAGTCATCCATATGATAGTCAAAATGTTATTCCGCCCGCCATCATATGAGAATCGGAAAATATATCTTATATGATTTTTATTTCTTTGTTACAATTTTTATCTATGATGATGTTTTTGGTTATCTATTTCTTGTTTATGCACATTCCATGCACTTCTGGCACAGCTGTAACATACCACGCTGTTTCTCATGATAAAAATGAATTATCTTTTATAAACACTTACACCACCTTTTTTGAAGCATTCAATAGCCATAAAAAGAACAATGATGCACACTGGGGCGAGCGACATCAACCAACCAACAGCCTCGGCAAAACTCGGAAATACGTATTTTCCGTACGGTCCAATGTAGAACGGAGGTTTGTATGTGATTCCAGACATCACGGCTATAAACTAAAATTATACAAATCAAAATTAGTACAGAAGACCAAATATCCATATCGATATCGGATATAATTATAAATAGAATTTAGTACAGCCATATGCTAAATAACACACTCGGTATAGTAAAATCTATATAGCCTGGCGGGGCGGAGTCTTGTGAACCCTTTCTTGACCTGGACGAGTTTAATTTTAGGTAATGAAACATAACATTAAAATTACACAGACTACAATCATTGTACCTACATAAGAGATTATCCAGTGAGGAATAAAACGTTTTTCCCGTGCAGCTTGGCATAACCGAAAAGTGAGTAGAAGCATCCGTATGATAATCAAAAGGTTACTCCGCCCGTCATCTTATGTAAATCGGACAATATGTAAGTAAAAATCACGACGTACCAATTGATAATTGAAACTCATGTCCATTAGAATACGACAGATTAGATACGTAAATGGTCTCAACATGAAGGACGATTGTGAATCCTAAACATGGGATAGGACCAGGTGACCAGAAGGAGTCAGCGTCCCCTGGTAGCATACCATACCGGTCGCAGATGTTCCATGGAAACCTCACGAGGTCGGTGAACAGGTCCATTTCCGTGAAAAGGTCAAGGTCGATGAAAAGGTCAAAGTAGATATAACAACGATATCAAAACGAAGAACAATTGCGAATCTCATACGGGACGGGACCAGTCATCCGGAAGGACCCAGCACCCCTACCAGCACACCACACCCACTGCAAATGTCCCGCGTGAAAGCTCACGAGTTTGGTGAAAAAAGTCACGTTCGATTAAAAGGTCAAATTCGGTGCTGAAAATGTAGATACAAAATCGGTCTCAACATGAAGAACAATTGCAAATCCCAAACTGGATAAGACCAGGTGTCTGGAGGGAGTCAATATCCACTGCCAGCATGTTACAGCTGTCGCAAATGTTACATGGAAACCTCTGGAGTTCAGTGAGTAGTCAAGTGCCGTGAAATTGTCATCAATTATTTTTTATATGATTGGTCGTGCTCCAGAATACCATCTAATATTCCAGATAGGGGGATTTCATATTGTTTAACATGATTCCCATATCGCCCACAAAACTTCTTTAACAACGACGACATCAAGCGTTCACCAACGTAAACTTGTGTACGTAGTTTATTGATGAGTCGTTGGGCTCTCAGAATAAAGCATTCAAAAGAAGAGCATGCCCTGGTATAACGTATAAGTTGTAAAATGAAAACGCCATAAGCAGGAAAAGATGGAATATTACTACTTAGAAACGGGAAGTTCGTGATATGGAAATTTAAATCATTCCGTTTGTCATAAAGGGAGGTGTGAAGATGACCGTCCTTTCCAATGGACAGGAGCAAATCTAGGTAATAAGAAGGTGTGTTGCTCTCAAAGACTTTTATATATATTTTTTTTAATTTAAATCTATACGACTGCCACTTTTGTAAGTTTGTCAAAAATATTGAATGATGTATAATAAATATACATCCATGTATAACAGTATTTTATAGGGCCTACATATCGTATTTAATTAATAAAATTGTTTCAAAAGTTTAGATGACACCTTTAGACTAAGTATGGGGATGACGGGGTTTTGAAAAATCAAAATTTCGGACATCCACAGTTAGGATATACATTTTTCATTTAGATATATTGGTATATGTTATACACTCTATTGTAACTCACCAATAAAACAACAGGTATAACAAAGAGCCAACAAAAATACCAATATGCCCAGAGATAATTCTGTCTTTGTCCTATCATCATTTCTAGGTCCTTTCTGTAGTTATGTACTCCTGTGGGGGAAAAGAGAGGTTTTGATATTATCCGTTATATACAATAAAATATGTGTGTTAAAATTAATTAAAAATATTAATACCATGATTTGGTAGGGATAAAACAGGCATCCATTCCGTAACCTTTAATATAAAGACTAAGTGTCTTCTGATATGGTGGTGATATGAGACGACACAAGAAATATAAAAAATCTCAGATACCAAAGTATAAATCAATAGAATGTCCAGGAAATAGATACAAATTCGGTAAAAATGGAGAAACATGGACCTCTGGAAACCAAGAAGTGGGATTAGGTGCCATGGAGGAGTAAGCATCCATTATCGAAAAAATACTTGATAAATACATGTGCTACCAAATTATTTTATTAAAAAGTACAGGTTTTATTTGTGGGATTGGAGATTATTGGTGATTATTGCCTTTTTAGCCTATAACCCGAGGCCTTTCGATGTGCAATCACACCGGAAGGCCTCGGATACCAGGCTTATTGTCTTTTAAACGTTATAACAAGTAACATAAATTTGATTGGTCAGTTCACGAAATATATCCGTTAAAAGACAAAGAGCGACAACTTTGATACATTAGCTTAACTCATCTCATCTTGAAGTGCAATTAACAGCTGAATAATGATTCTTCATCTAGTTCTACACAGAACAATTATCAAACTTTATCAATTTCTACACAATTCTATAGCACATATCTGTATTTGTACTCTACCTGGTGCTTGCTAACATCTTATTATCAGAGAACATTCTTAGCAGGACATAAAACAGAAGTAATCACAAACAAATCACGTGATACAAAATCTCAATACTAACCATATATCCAGCAAACGGCCAGTAGTTCACATACACCCACGGCTAATGAGCTGTAACCACCACAGTACCAATCCATTAGTGTCAATACGTATATACCACCCTGTTAAGATTTAAATGCAAAATGGAGAAAACGCTAACAAACATACTGTAAAAACCTGTTTTAGCTACCACCTGTGTATAAGGACCACCTGGTAATAAAGACCGTTTTGTGCTCTCCCCAATAGTACCATTTGTATACAGATCAATTTCTATATAAAGACCACGTCCCTATAATGACCGGTTTTCTTCCGTCCCATAAGGAGGTTGTTATATGCAAATTTTACTGAGCTCAGTATTGTCTTTACCATTCCCAGTAAGATGAGTGTTACGGATCATTTGTAAGACCTAAAATAATTTTCCCAATTTAAGTTTTAATACAAGACTTGTACAATTAAATGCATTACAATTTTCAGCGGTATCTTTTCGAAATCTAAACCCTTTTTCAGTGGCATCGTTTCAAAATCTAAACCCTTTCTTAATGGTATAGTTTCAAAATCTAAACGCTTTTTCAGCGGTATCTTTTCAAAATCTAAACCCTTTTTCAGCGGTATCTTTTCAAAATCTAAACCCTTTTTCAACGGTATCTTTTCAAAATCTAAACCCATTTTCAACGGTATCTTTTCAAATTCTAAACCCTTTTTCAATGGTATCGTTTCAAAATTTAAATCCTTTTTCAGCGGTATCTTTTCAAAATCTAAACCCTTTTTCAATGGTATCGTTTCAAAATCTAAACCCTTTTTAAATGGAGTTCAGGGACCTCTGGAACGTGATTTGAACCAGCGCAGGTTCTGGTCCGCTGTAACTTAAGCTGACATTTGTGAGAAAGTTTGCCAGTTTGCTTGTAAAAGACTGATCGTCTCTCCCTGGCTAAATTGTAACCAAGTTATTTCCACCACGTTTAAAGTTGGCCGCCATCATGTAACTTC
Source organism: Atrina japonica (assembly GCA_030159075.1). Classification (NCBI taxonomy): domain Eukaryota; kingdom Metazoa; phylum Mollusca; class Bivalvia; order Pterioida; family Pinnidae; genus Atrina; species Atrina japonica. Next base: position 17,453 of record BROG01000850.1, read on the forward strand.
AAAATCACTGAATGTGGTGTAAAATAATATCTAAAATCAAAATCAAATCTAATAAATTTCCAACTAGGTTTTTTTTCAAATTACATACAGAAATTCCTATTGCATCAGCAAAAAGAAGTAATTTGATTCATACACGTTAAGGAGATGAATTTTCTACCTACCTTGCATGCCATTGGAATTCCTAAAAGAAATCCTGCCAAACAAACAAACGCTGTAAACGCCGTGTTATACCTTCGTAAAGTATTTGGAAATACATCTGTGAATCCCGTAATTACTGTTTGTACAATAATCATCTGACAAAAGAGAGTGGGCATGTTTTTGAATTTATCAAATACGCTTTATCATATCTATGAATATTCTTCAAGCCCTGTGCCATTCCTTTTGAGTATATCTCAACATCTGTTTCACTTAATTCTATTATCTATCTTTTTTATCCTTTCAAATACAATACTACCGGGCATGTCATCATCGGCGACGTTTATATTGTTGAAAATGAAAACCTCAAAAAACTTATTTTAAGGGGCCCTAAATACCGAGAAGCCCGTTCCTTTAATTGGGGTCGGAATTTCAGTTTAGTTATTAATTCTGTCGAAGATTATGCCAGACGATGGGTCAATCATGAAGACGTAGAACCAGGCACTTTGTCTGAATGACTAAAAGCCATACGGTTGTTGATAAAATATCGTATTCGAAAACTTAAAGGGACTATGAAAACACGTTATCCCTCTGTATTTAATGATCCAGAAGTAGTGACTGAACTGGATAGGTTACATGACCAATATGTACTGGTACCAGCAGACAAAGCCTCAAATAATATAGTTTTTATTTGTAAGGCACATTACTATAATTGTTTATTAGAAGAACTTGGGTTTAATACGAATTCTGGTACACACGTAGCTCACTTTCAAAGGACGAAATCCTTCAAAATCATGTGTCCGTATTACGCTCATTTGATATACCTACAACGGATACCGATTTCGAGCTACCATATTTATATTGGATACCTAAACTTCATAAAACCCCATATAAGCAAAGATACATAGCAGGATCCAGCAAATGTTCTACCAAACCTTTTATCTTTACTCCTTACCAAGATATTGACAGCCGTTAAGGAGAAACTTCAACAATACTGTACAGTTGCTTATTCCAGAAGCGGTGTAAATCAGATGTGGATACTTAAAAATTCTAAACAGCTTTTAGAAAATTTGAAGGCACACAATTTTTCTCGAATTCACAGTATCAAAACTTATGACTTCTCTACTCTTTACACTACTATTCCACATAAAAAATTAAAAGAAAGACTTTTCAGCATCATAGACAACTGCTTTTTCACTAAAGATGGTACCCGAAAATTTAAATATCTAGTGATTGGCTATCAGGATACTTATTTCGTCAAACACCACTCTGATTCTACACATAAATACACTGAAGTTGATATAAAAAACAAGCTGGAATTTCTAATAGACAATATATTTGTAATGTTCGGAGACGTGGTCTCTCAACAAACTGTCGGCATTCCTATGGGAACCAATTGTGCTCCTTTATTGGCCGACCTGTTCCTTTATTCATACGAAGCAGACTTCATTCAGAAACTGCTGAATCAAAAGAAGAAAAAGTTAGCGATGTCCTTTAATTTGACATTTAGATATATCGACGACGTTTTGTCAATTAATAATGACAATTTTCATACATATGTCAATGCGATATATCCAGCGAACTAGAAATTAAAGATACAACAGAATCAAGCACACGCGCTTCATACTTGGACATTTTACTTAATATAGACACAGACGGGAAATTAGCAATAAAGCTATACGATAAACGCGACGATTTCGGCTTTCCCATCGTAAATTTTCCACATGTAAGTAGTAATATCCCCCAGTCACCCGCATATGGAGTTTATATTTCACAAATGATCCGATATGCCAGGGCGTGCACAACACATATGAAGATTTCATATACAGAGGTAAACTACTCACTGACAAATATTGACACAGGGATATCGAAAACCGCGTTTAATGTCAACGTTCCGCAAGTTTTACGGTCGGTATAATAGTCTTGTTTGCGACTACTCTGTTTCACTAAGTGAAATGTTGAGTTGCCTTTTCGTTGGCGGTTGTTGAGACGTCTGTACTAATTGTGACGAGGATACACTCCTCACTTGTTTCATTGGACTTGACTGTGGACTCACGGCGGGTGTGACCGGTCGACAGGGGATGCTTACTCCTCCATGGCACCTGATCCCACCTCTTGGTTTCCAGAGGTCTGTGTTTGTCCATTTTTACCGGATTTGTACCTATGTCCTGGACATTCTATTGATTTATGCTTTGGTATCTGAGGTTTTTATATTCTAAATTCTTCAGAAGCTCAGATTGTCATCTTTTTACAGTGGTTACTCTTAGACTGATTTTGGCTATACATTTAGATTTTTTTATTTGGCTTTGTATGATAGCACTTTCTCTTTAGAAACTGAACATCTCTTTGAAACTGGAACTCAACTGATGAAGTCTAATTGACAGAAACGATCGCCTTGAGCATTATAGCTTTGGTATCATGTTTATATTTTAATTCATATATACATTACAAATGTATAAATAGAGTAGTTTTCTTAAACAAAATTTCTAATATCCTAATAAAAACAAGAATTGTGAAAAAAAATTAATTAACAGATCGAAATACATTCAGATCCGATATACCATTGTTGATTGATATCGACATTGATATGCATTCATGTTTTAATAATTATCTGCAATTCACAAATCTTAACTCAACAGCCGTTATCGTGCAGGTAACTCACCATTCAGTGAAACAGAATAAACTCAAATGAGGCCATTAGACCGACTGCGATTCTCTATATCATTGTAACAATAACTTGTCAGTAAATAGTTTACCTCAGTATATGAAATGACCATATGTTGAACACGCCCTGACGTATAGTAATTTCAAACATAGTGTTATTTGACACTTACAAATTTACAAATTATAAGTCATTTTATTCAGGCATTTTCAAATATTGCATGCGCATATCACTAAAGGTTCTTATGGGCTATTGCGTCCATTGGCGTCGTCGTAAAACTCCTATTAAGAACTCTTCTCATCTGAATAATATGAATAAAATTTGACTTACATAGTTAAAGGGTGTTCCCCCTTATAAAAATTGGTCCATTGCTATGTGTTATAGAAAGAGGCTTCCCCATAGCAAGATTCTCACGGAAGCCCCACTCTAGAGATCCCTGGCGGTCATGCTAAAATGGGAGTCTATCTATATTGTCAATCTGGAGCAAGACTTTCGCTCTTGGGCAGGGCCGTCCCTGGGGAAGTCTCACTCTACGCTTGATCTCACCATGGTTTTTCATTCCCTCTCAATCTCCCGGTTTCTGTCTGAGGATTTGTGTTGTATCATTTTTTTTTTTTATCTTTTTGGTATTTTTTAAATAAGTCTTTGATTATGCCTACGTAAAATCTGTATTTTGCTTATCGTTATAAAAAAACGAAATCTTGAAAATGGTTTCCAGAACACAATTCAAATGCCGTTTGATCTGGGATGATTTAACGTCACAAAATAAATGATGTAGGACCTTTATTGGTTGATTCACATAAGATGACTGATTGAGTGTTCTTTTGATTCTCATACGGATGATTCTAATCACGTTTCGGTTATGATTAGCTGCACAGAAAAAACATTTTATTCCTCACTGGATATTCTCTTATGTATGATGACAAGTAGGAACTAATGCTCTAGTCAGTGTAATTTAAGAGTATTCTTTATAACTTAAAAATTAAACTAATCTAGATCAAAAGACTCCATTCCGCCAGAGTATATGTATTACACTATATCACACTCAAAGAAACGTTAAATTTCTGTTGCCAAATGCCACATGTAGCTGGTTACAATCTTATTAATGGAAAATAACTTAGCGAGTTTAGATATTTTAAAAAACATAAATTCTGTATTCATATTTACTTAGGAATATCTTACTCTCCTGGAATGGTCAGTGAAATCAGATATGATTTGGAGTATCTTATTTGTACCTAAAGTTTGACCTTAGATATGAATACAATGCTCCATTATCTTACAGGACCAGAAATATCCGGGAGAGAAGGAAAGAAAAAGATCATAAATATACCAGGCATAGTTAATAGTTAAATTAATAACCTATAAAATGGCGGGGTGGTTAAGTTAGTAACGTACAAAATGGCGGGGTAGTTAAATTAGTAACATATAACATGGCGGGGTGGTTAAATTAGTAACGTATAACATGGCGGGTGGCTAAATTAGTAACGCATAACATGGCGGGGTGGCTAAATTAGTAACGCATAACATGGCGGGATGGTTAACTTAGTAAAGTATAACATGTATATAAAGGTATGTTCTGTAGCCATAGAATTGTCTGATTCAGATGAGATGGCAGAGCGGAATAACCTTTACCTAAATAAATAGATGATTTTACTCACTTTTCGGCTATGACAGTTTTCACGGGAAAAGTATTTTATTCTGCACTGGATATTCTTGGCTGTGGTGACAAGTAGGAACGTAATTACTGTAATTATGATGTATTAACTCAAATTTAAGCTTGTGCAGGTCAAGAAAGGGTTCACAAGACTCTAATCGCCAGGTGATTCGGATTTGAGTAAACCAGAGTAGGAGAAGGGTCCAAATTGAATTTCTTATCAAAAACCAATAACACTATTCCTTCAAAATGGTTTCTGGACCAAACTTCGAAGGCCTTCAAACCTCTGTTGATGTTTCTTTACACAATACAAGTTATTAATCGAAAATGGACCTGTATTGGGTTTAGAGTTATACGGCAATAATATTTTTGGCACAGTATAGATTACATACTTTGTTAGTGTAATCTTATATTACCATGACTGTTGGTGCAATAGAGTCAACGTGAGCGAAACAGTGTTGGCAATAAATTGGACAAGCGGTCTTTAGTATGACCCGAAACCGGTAATTGAACGTGGGACCTTCTGATTGCGGATCGAACGCTCAAACACTAGACAACCACAAGAGGCTGCGAATTAGCACAAGAGTGTGTTAGCTTGAATAAAGATAGCATATTACAAGGATAACTGATAGCGTGTTAGCATTTTAGCATAATAGCACGTTAACGTGATAGGATATTTACACAGTAGCAAAAATACCGTGCATTTGTTAGATCGACAGATTATCATTGAGAGTTATATTTCTTGTTTTAATAATAATCAATTAAGTAGCACGTCTATAAAGCTGGCACATGTTTACAAGCACTGCGAGTATAACCTGAATTATTATAGGGATGACGGACATGTTTTTGTCACAAAATTATTACAGCTACAATTATACACATGTTTTAGTCATGTTTTACCTGTCTGTTCCTATTTTTAGAAAATAAAACCAAAATAGGGATGTGCAGGTAAGACATTTAACTAGCTCGGATTTCACGCATTGACGTAACTCTTATAGTTTGTGCCGACAAGTCGCCTGCCACCCCTGTTATCATTCAGCCATCTCTTACAGAGTTATCGGTCTTTGTACTCTTACACAGAGTTATCGGTCTTTGTACTCCTAAACAATCTCTGTCAAGTCTCGACTTTTCCCAGTTTCTGACAAAACATATAAATCTACTACAGATTTTGCTCTTTATACGGTATCGATCTTCTTTGCATATATTTTAGGTCTGACATAAAAAAAATACTATTTAAGGTCAACACACTTTTTTAAATATGGATATATATATAGGAACTATATTTTTGCGAGAAGTTTCCTTACTCTGTGTAATTTGGTTTTTATATACATTCTGTGGGTTACATGACCATGTGATTTTGGTACTTCTTTTTAGAGGTTGAGATAGATTGTTGAGAAGTGCAAGGACCGACAACACTGTGAAAAGATTGATGATTTAATTTAAACTTGATGTATTTGTTAGAATTTACAAATTTACCTTGGTAGTACAGTATATCTTAATTACAGTGAAACCTGTATATAGGGGCCACCCAAGGGACCAGAAAATATCGACCTTCGTGTGCAGGTGATCCTTATATACAGATTCAATTTAGTTAAAATATGCAGTCAAAGACTTAAAAAACTAGCCTTTATAAACAGGTTATCCGTATATAGAGGTGGTCACTATAGCGGGTTTACTGTATTTGTTTCAGTATATCGGAGTGTCCGAAATGTGAAATACATAGCGCAGTGCACATTGAGTTTATAATACTATGTTTTGCCATTCGAATAAATCTGTAGATCCTTTTTCGGTGCCATAAATTGGTGCATCCGTAGTGCATTCAGTGATACCATATTAGTGCTATAACTTACAGGTACTGTGAGTGACAATGATGAAACAATGGCAAAATGTTGATGAAACAATGTGATACGCGTAGTGAAAGGACCAAAATGTTGTGGGAATTGTGAGATATGTACAAAATATTGTAAATAAATATGTGTACAGTGAAAGCTACTCTAGTATTTGTTTGACAGTTGACAATCCTGATAAAGTCTCTTGGTAATTTTGTGACAGTTTATTAATAGCTTTTTTCAAAAATATTTTCCCTGATTTTTTACTACTTAGATTGATATGCAATAGTATAAAGGAAATAAACACAGGCATACACATCCTAAAATTCCTATATATTTTGTGAAAATTGCTTGAGAAACCTAGACTGGACCTGACCTAATTTTTACAAAATATATAGGAATGTAAGAGGTTATGCTGGTGCATAGCTCGCATTTGTCACTGTACGTTAAGTAGTAAAGGTAGAAAAAATCGAATTAGTATTTTTTAAATGCAGCAAATGCCCATTTAAATATTTAAATCCCTACTTCATCTACATTTTGTTTTCTGTGATCTTTAAGCATAGGAATAATTTTGATGTGATAGATATACACCCAAGCATTAGATATAACGACACATGTTTATGCATAAATAAAATAACATATTCTAAAGAAATGGATATGATTTAAACACATACAGATCAATACGTTAAATTTATTGCTTCGTCTTCAGAATCAGTCAACAAAATACATCATTAACGCAAATATAAACACTTTTTGTAAGACTTCATATTGCGAAATGAATTAATCTTTCTTTGACTTTTCGTTTGACGCCACAATCAATTTTTCAGTTATATGGTGGCTGCAGTTTTTAATGGTGAAGGAGAGAACCCGATCGGTTACAACGTAGACATGAAGAGACCACCTGCCTTCCGGAGGTCAAGAACCCAGCTAGGCTCGAACCCGGCTAACTAGAATTGAGAAACTTCATGGTTGATGATGTAACCCCTCGGCCACGGAGGCCCACGGAGTTTTATTTTACTCATAAGCAACGACGCTATTATTTAAATTAATTTTCCAAATGTTGTCATTTTTATGAAGAAGTGTCAAGTACTTCAACTTGCTGTGATAAAAGTCGATAATTGTGAAGTAAGTACACACAGACGTACCTAACTCTGAAATTGACAAGAAGCTGCTAAAACAAGAATTAAACTTGTCTTCAATTTCATTCAAATTTTATCATCTGAGAGTGTTGAAGACAGAAAGCAATTTGAGCAAATAAATATGTCGCCATTATTAAATATCCATTATGATATTTTCGGCAACAACTGAATAGTATTTCGTAAAATCATTACACAAACTTCAGTAATAGCTATGAATATGCAAAAGATACATTCCATTAAGCACTTCTTCATAAAAAATCTTTCAAAGTAGATACAATTCAGAAACATGAGGCTTTCCGCGAGTTTCCGGATCAAAGCGTATTCACAAATCTAGTCCTTATTAATATAAACATTAATTATATTGCACCATAATGGAGAGACATCACTGAATAATAATAACTGTGGGGTCGATTAATTTTGACATACATATGTACAAAGTAAAATTGAAGAAGTAATTGCAAACGAGATCCTCACACCGACTGTAAAAATTGCGAAATGTTGATTGTAAAATTGAAGAAGTACCAGTCAATAATCAAAACTCAAGTCCATTATAACTCGATGAATTAGATGTGTAAATGGTCTCAACATGAAGAACAAATGAGAATCCCAAACGGGATACGACCAGGTGTCCGGAAGGAGTCAGCGTCTTCTGCTGACATGCCATACCGCTGTTTTAAAATATTCTTGCCGTAATTGCGCGAATTCAAGATTGCGCTAATATATTTACAACCTCTCTAAGCGCTAATATATAAGTACACCAATTTTCTTTTTGCGAGCGAGAGCTCTCATAAAATTACGTGAATAAAGCTGGATTTACAGTTTTCTTTAAAAAAAATGCTGTCCCAGATTTTACGGAGTTTTATAATTTCAACGGTGTTATACATTCGAAATATTATTATAGTATAAAATAATCGAGTGGTACTGAAATACAAGATTATGGGTCTACGTATACCCTCGAGGATTCAAGGGATCCACCAGCAGTGGCAACGGTCCACTGTGTGTAAATATAAACATAATACCAAAGTGATTGTTTGGCAAAATCTTAGGCCAAAATGAATGCCTCAAACGATATATACAATTTGGAAAGCTTCTCTAGTTACACCATTATGCCTCATGAAAATATTCGACTGTTCCCCGAGCATCCAATAAATAATTATACTTATTCATATGCATTATTGTTGATTATATGATCAGATACTGCTCCGCCATGGCCATTGTTGTTGAAGGCACCTTTTCAATGATATGTGTACCCATCCCTTTTGTTAGCTTCCTTAAAGCCGATCCTAGGAGCAATGCTTACTGCTAATATTGTTGGAATATACTCGGTGGTACTTGAGAGGAAATTAAATACACATGTATAGCTGATATAAAATAAATGATATTACAAACCTCAGAATTTAAGCCCATTGTTATCATCATAAAGTAAAAAAGAAGAGCGAGTACTGAAGGCCAAGGTTCGGTAAGCTTGGAAATGACCTCAGGAATAGTAATAAAAACTAGACCCGGACCTGAAAAATATGAATACCAAAATACAAACATTAATATCAAAATTACCAAAAAAATCAAACACGCACACACTCATACACACACACACTCTCACTCGTTCTTTAATGCGCTACAGACCTTATCTGAAAGTTACGATTCTCACTTCTGTTTTACGTGCAATATTGACCTGTTTACCCTTGAATTGTGAAAAGTATAATTATCGACCGTACAGTTTGTTTACTCGGGAGAGTCTAACTCTTGCCACAGGGATTGACGAGTTAACTATAAACTGACCTGATTCTGTGACCTCTGACACGGGTCTATTCGTTATAAGAGACATGTGTCCAAGTGTTGCGAAAACGACAAATCCACCGAAGATATTTACCAAAAATGTCATGAACGGCAGTATTATAGAATCTCTACAAAATAACAAGTAGAGTTTAATATTCATTTTAAAAGTTACTATGACGTATGGTTATGATATTTATTGTATAAGTTTTATATTTTTCGTGACTTTGAAAATAACTTTTATAATAAAAAGAAACAGAAATACCAAATATTACAAATACTACATCGAAACCTGAAGACAATATTTTTGAATAACATAATACTGAAAATATGGTTTTATTGGCGACAATTTTATTTACGCCAAAATAAAATTATTACATAATGATATATGATAAACAGGCATTTGAAATCGCAAATATATTTAGAACTTGTGTATCACGATTTTTTCCGATCAATTGTAATAACAAGATATTTAAAGGACCCTTTCCTGTATGTATAAAATGATCTTACATAGATTAGATGGTGTCAAATGATATCAAATTACCTTAAAGTGTTGGTCCTAAACTTATTATAGCTGCCAATAACTATAAGGAAACCCAATGTGGTTCCGATAGAAAAACAGACCTGAGAAGCTGCATCAGCCCAGACCTGAAAAATGGTTAGAACAAATGAAAATGTTTTTTCAAATAAAAAAACATTTTTAACAATAGTATTTAACAACATCAAAGTTATAGACTTACAAAAGAGGCCAAAGCAAATGTGGTCATGTCTATCGTTTCTACCAATACGACTTACATTAATTGAGCTCGATTTAGAAGTGAATGTATATTTCTGAAAGAAAACGTGTATTATACAAGGCCAAATAATAAACCTAAATGTAATGACAAATCCGTCTAATATTTCTAGAAATGTTTGTAATGAAATTGCTTACTTTTGGTTCTTTTAGCTTCTCCCAATCAGGAATGAATAGGAATCGCACACCATCATACGATCCTTCTAGAGTCAAGGCTCGAACAAAGATGACAATAAAAACAACGAATGGAAACGTAGCCGTGAAATAGACAACCTGAAATATTGTAATGCAACATACATGTCATAAGATATCATATTGTGACGTCACATAATCATATTAGTTATCTCATAATCACATCACGTAATAATACCCACAATTCTATTCGGTTCTACCATTTACATATCTTGATACATATTTAAAATATAGTCAAATGTTCAAGTATAAAATACTTTGAACAACTGCCTTCCGATAGATGAATCTCATTGAAGGGGACGGAACTCGTTGAAACAATATAGAATATGCATATTTCTTCTGCGTGCAAGCTATACAAGCTATTTTTAAAGATAGTTAGGCTGAAAAAGTTCATAGGCTGATGTAGGGCCAATTCAATGATGCAATATACACCACGTACATTTAAACTAAATGTAAGAGATACCTTTCCGGATGATTTGATGCCCTTTACGATACACAAAAACACCAACGTCCATGCCAGAAATAAACACACTGTGTTTGTGATGTTGAGTTCTCCAATATTTTCTAGCCTTTTTGGTTCCACCTCGTACAATCTCGTTACCATGCGACTTTGAATGGTGACAGAAAAAAATGACATTAAATTAGATTTCTTTGACCAGATTCTGCCTCCATAAAACTTAAGAATCACTTGAGTCCAACAATTTCACTCAGCTTTGGCTAATCCCGAAATCTGATTGGCTAAGCAGACAAATTATGAAGATTCTTAGACTAAATTCTTCTGTTTTATGGTGCCACGCTCAGTTTCCTTAACCTGAAGTACTATAATGTAAAAATGTATAATCAGTTGCTATGACAACGCTGTCAATTGTTATGTGCAAATGTTTCATTTTTCCCACCCTTTGTATTCCTTTGCCCTCTTACGACAGAAAATAAATATCGTAGTCTCATGGATGACCCGTGTATTCCCGTTCTTCCGTTATTCAACTTGAAAACTTCGTTTTCGTTTTAAATTCGCCCTCTCATCTTTTAGGAAAATTAAACGGGAGCGAAATACAGCATACAGTACCACTTTACCTGCCGCAATGAAGCTTTCACTTACCCGGAAACGTAATATCAGATATACTTAGACATTTTATTTAATATAGACACAGACAGGAAAGTAAAAATCAAGGTTTGTCCAATGTTCACCAAATATGTATATGTATCCTGGACATCCTGAAGTTTTATATAGAATATATTTGACAGTTGTTTTCGAATAACATGTTTATTACATGGAGTGAGGCACGACAGTACATATTAAACACGAGTGCGTAGCACTCGTGTTTAATATGTATTCCCCTGTCTCACGAGATGTAATATACATATTATTCAAAAACAAATGTCATGATTTTTTATGTGTATCTGTGTACAACATGGATTCAATTTCAGAAAAAGAGTAGACCTTAAGTTTATAGAAATCGTACGGTACAACACGTCTTGCCAACTGCTGCAAACAATCGTTCATAAGATCGTAAAGTAGATTGATGGGTGATTTTAGAAGATATGAGACAAAATAATGCGTACAGAAAATACTCACGACCAGTATTCTTCCGCAGGAATTCGGAAGTTTTTGTTGCAAACGTCCATAATATCGCTCTGTAACATTGTGGAGTTCATCTGTGTAACACTTGTAATATTTAACATGAACTGCGTGTTGATTTTGTCGATGACTGAAGACTGATTAAGACAACTCATTTCCTTCATATCTGTTACATAAAATTATATATATATATATATATATATATCTATATATATATATAATATATATATATATATAATATATATATATATATATATATATATATGTATAGTTCTATTGAGGCACCAGTGGGTTAACATTATATATTACATTGAGGCACCAGTGGGTTTACCTGGTATTTCGATTATTTTATACTTAAGGATAGCATCGTATAAATTCTAAATCCCTTAAATTCTAAGACGGATTTAGGAATATATGAACGGTTTTTGGTAATATCGCTTTATGTTTCTGAATTCTACATTTAAATTCTAGTTCCATTGACAAAGTCTTGTTGATAGATGCAATCTACTTCCACATTTATTTTGACCTTTTTTGCAAAACTATAACTTTTATTATATCTATGACGGATTGTAAATTAAAAGCACGAGAGTAAATGTGGTCCATTAAATATCCTCAACCGGCGATGTGTCTCACAAGTTGTATATAGAAGTTTGCGATTACTCTGTTTCACAAAGTGAAATGCTGAGTTACCTTTTAGTTGGCGGTTGTTATGACGCATGTATCAATTGTGACGTGAATTCGCTCCTTACGTATTTCATTTCGACTTGACTGTGGACTCACGGCGGGTGTGACCGATCGACAGGGGATGCTTAATTCTACATGGCACCTGATCCCATCTCTTTTTTAATATTTTATTGCGGTATTTTGGCCTGGATTTTACATCAATCTCTACAACTCCACATAACAAGGGAGTATGAGGATCTTGGTTCCAGAGGTCTGTGTTTATCCATTTAACCAGATTTGTATCTATATCCTGGAAATCCTAAAGATTTATATTTAGGTATTTGATATATGTATATATATATATATATATATATATATATATATATATATATATATATATACATATATATATATATATATATATATACATTTAAGCTCTTTACTTGCCAATGAGCACGCCATATCTGTATGTTTCATTCAAGTTTTCCAGGTTTGGGTACGTTTCTGATCTGCAGTATTCTGTATTCCATTCGTTGTTGCAGCTTTGCCATGGTAACGGATCTCCAAGGTAAACGAGAGAAATACAGAAATACAACATGGCATACATGACCACAACATTATAGTAAATGCCGACCATAACTGATATCAAAATCATTGCCCATCCGGTTCCTTGAATCAAAATAAAAAAAAAATGAGATTACATATTTACAAGTGTGATATCAATTAACACAAACTTAACTAAAATGGAAAACTGTAAATACCGGACTCGGTAGAATTACAGGCATACAAGCTGTCAAAATATATTTATTGTATGAATTAAAAGTTACAAGTATTCGATTAAAGTTTGGAAAAATTCAATGTTTTTTTTTTAAATCTTCGATTGAAAAATATAATGTCGTATTTGTGAAAAATCAAATGATCAGATGTGAATATTGAGTGAGTAAACATTTGTATTCTTACATGAATGGCAGGAATTTCGATCGTCGGTGTATCTCATTCAATTTCAAGGCTTGATATGTTACACTTTTGACAATATATCTTTTTAGCCTTTTTAGTTTCATCTAAACTCGGGATATATTTTATCAAAATGACAGCCTGTATGTCATTATGTCATCATTTGGAACACCGACACCCAGTGTAAATGAAAGCTTTTGTATTTTTATCTTAACAATTTTCACAGAAGTCTATGTGCGCATGCGGGGATTTTTTTAAAAAAAAATTCACGCTAGATAAAAAATGTTTTCTAACCTTTCAGGAATGGATTCATTCCCCACGTTGTTGTTGGGCCCCTTGATGTGAATTGTCCGAGGGAAATTTCAAAGAAAAACAAAGGCATGCCAACCAGGATCAGAAGGATGAAAAACGGGACAAGGAAAGCACCTGTGGAGAAAAAGTATTTGATAAACAACGGACGCCACAACAAACTTAAATTGTATCAAATTACATCATCTACAACTCCATCACCATTAAAGTTATCACTGGCATCATTATCATCTCCACCATCAAGTTCATCGTCGATATCATTGTCACTATCACAACCACTACCATCATCATTATCATCATCATCATCTTCATCATCATCATCACCATCATCATCTACAAGTTATGTAATATATATGCTGCTATCACGAGTTATATCGTTTTCTACATTAAGTATCAATATCTCACAATCACTCATATATTGAGTTTATATTTTACATATGATCCGATATTTCAGGCGTGTTCAACATATGAACATTTCATATACATTTCCTATACAGAGGTAAACTACTCACTGATAATTTATTGACACAGAGATATAGAAAACAGAGTTTAATGTCAACATTTCGCAAATTTTACGGTCGATATAATAGTCTTGTTTGCGATTACTCTGTTTCTCTAACTGAAATTTTGAGTTACCTGTCCGATGGCGGTTGTTGAGTCGTCTGTACCAATTTTAACGATGATTCGTTCCTTGTGTATTTCATTTAGATTTGACTGTTGACACACGGGGGTGGGACCGGTCGACAGAGGATGCTTACTGCACCATAGCACCTGATTCCACCTCTTGATTTCAAGAGGTCCGTGTTGCATCAATTGATTTATACTTTGGTATCTGAGATTTTTTTATATCAAACAATTAAATGAAAAGACCAACCATAAACAAATAAAAGTTCATAAAGGTCTAAATCTGCCAAAAACATCAAATACATATCTTTCAAGAAATGACAAAATAACCATTCAATGGTTAAAAAATTAGATAAATACAAATCTGACACAACTTACTTCAATTCCAAGCAAAACAAATATAGTTAAACATTTTTACAAATGATTTTAGAGATTTAGCCTTTTCATTACCTCCGCCATTTCTATAACATATGTATGGGAATCTCCAGATAAAACCAAGACCAACACAGCTTCCAAAGCAGTGCAGAACATACTGGATTGTTTTGGACCAGGTTCCACGATGTACGTGATGCTTTCTCTCCGAGTTTACCTATAATACAAAAGGCATCTTTAAATACACGTATACAGATCACAAATACGACAGTATTAACTCTTTAAACCCTATAGACTGATCTAAACAATATTTAAGATCATACCATCTAGATATTTAGGGTTGAAAGGGTTAATCGTTAGGAGGTTCAAGAGACGATATACAAACCTGTGAACATAAGACAAACACAGACCTCTAAAAATCCAAAGATGTTAACAGGTGTTATGGAGGAGCAAGAATCCCCTGTTGACGGTCACAACCCCGTGAGTCCACAATCAAATTCAAATGTATTTCCTAGTGAAAAAATCCTCGGCACAATCGGTAAAGACAACAACTACCAAACATAATATTCAATGAAACATTGCGACTGTACACAAGTTGCGAGTGCAACCAATGTTATTATACCGACCTAGATTTGCAAAATGTTGACATCAATTCCTTGTGGCAATGTCTTGATAAACTCTGGTTACATGGTCCGGGCGTTGTCATCCTAGAACAATGCTGTTACACAGATGAAAACTGTTAATGGTCCGATGATTTCACCTCTGTATCTTACGCATGCCAAATCTCCGTCTACTACAATCAACTGTGTGCTATCTCTCCAAAGACTATAACCCTGTCATTCCAAACCTTATTCTCATCGAGAATACATGCGTCAGCGAAGAGTTCCCCACGACGTCAGTATGACGACATCGACCATCCAGACGAAAAAGAGTGAATTGGAACTATTCATCTACAAAAATACATGTCTCCATTTCCGCATTGCATATTTTCTGGGGTCATGTGCCGCCAACCAAGTCATATGACACGTGCGTCGTTCGCGACCAAGAAGAACACCAACCTTCCAAGCTCGATGATTCCGGAGACAAAACTCGCGCAACCGGTGTCTTAAAATTTGGGATGAGTGTGGCAATTATTAGGTGATTTCGCGGGTGGACATGACGAATACCCTTGACGTGTCATCGCTACGCGCGGACGTCCAGACGGCGGACACGTTGGTCTATGGTGGAAACGTGCACACCGAACTGCATAGTATGCTGAAGTTGTCTTTTAGTAATCCAATAGCTTGGCCCCTCTGAACTGCCATCTGCCGTACCATCATGTCAACACATTCCAATTGACTGTAAGTTCTCGATTTGTATACCTCCAAGGTATCACGTTGCATGACAAACTTGTGAGTATTGGTCAGAAGTATGTGGTAGGAGTGTTGGTTCTCAAAATACAAAAAAAATTTGTTGATTATTTGTGAAATGCAATGTACATCCAAATACAGTCAAACCTGCCTTAAAGACCACCTATCTTCAACAGCCACTCGTCTTCAACAGCCAGTTTCTGTTCTCCTAATCAATTTCAATATATAAACATACCTAAACCAGCAGCCACCTGTCTAACGCCGCCGACGGCCAGTGAAACACAGGACAAAATGCTTATTTTTTTAGGTAGTTAATCGCATGTTTAAATTGATGACAAGCTGCACGAGAAAAAAATACTAATCACTGGATACATTTGAATTTACTTACAAGTACTAACGATTACTCTTGCCATTGATTTTTTTTTATTTCGTGAAGTTTTATAACCTAAAGCCTAAACTCGTCCAGGTCAAGAACGTGTCCATGAGATTCCACCACGCCAAGTTATATGGAATCTTATAATATTTTGTTATTATATTTATTTTTTATTTATTTTTATTTTTATTTTTCATTTCACGGCGTTTAAGACAGCATGAGGGTGATCCTCTGTGGTCGAATTTTTTAAACATGGCGCTAACCATAAAGTTTCTCACTGCTAGTCAGCGCTGGTTCGGGTCCCGCTGAAACCTAAGTTAATTTTTTTGTAGGAAAGTTTGCCACCATATGGAGATATAACATTTGTCTACAACAACGCATCCGTTTCCATAAAATTTACAAATTACTAGTACGAAGAACAATTAATGTATACAAGCTTTCACAATCGTGAATATATGAAACGTCCATACATTTGCCATTTATATAAATAGTAATCTTAAATATAAGTTCAGTATATCTTCCTGGCTGTATGGATTTAATTTACTATTTCATTGTGTTTATTAGGTGCCTCTGTGTAGAGAGCATGGTGCTTTGAACCATGAGGTCTCTCACTTCTGATCAACGTTATTCGAGTCAATCTGAAACCAAAGTTGATTTTTGTGAGACAGTTTGCCAGTTTACTTTACAGAATGCCGGTGATCTCTTCACGGGCACATTGTTACCGAGTTCTCTCGTCCACTATTAAACACTTGCCATTATATAGCTGAAAAATTGTTGAGTTTGTCGTGAAACAGTATACAAAAATCATACTAGAACACGGACCCTTGTCTACGTCTTTAAATTTTAAATTCTAGATATTTCTCCGGTCAATTTATTAATTATACCCGATTTCTCGGCGATATAAAACTTGTCTACAATAACGCATCTGTTTCATTAAATGTACAAATTACTAGAACGCAGAATAATCCATGCATGCCCGCTTTCACACATTGTGATTGTATGAAAGACCCATGCATTTGTCAATTATATAATTAGTAATCTTGAATATATATATATATATATAT
Organism: Atrina japonica; assembly: GCA_030159075.1. Lineage (NCBI taxonomy): Eukaryota > Metazoa > Mollusca > Bivalvia > Pterioida > Pinnidae > Atrina > Atrina japonica. Next base: position 34,917 of record BROG01000850.1, read on the forward strand.
ATATATATATATATATATATATATATATATATATATATATATATATATATATATATATATATATATATATATAAATATATATAT
>BROG01000850.1:37500-263202 GCA_030159075.1 Atrina japonica
TTTGTAATGCACAAATGCATTTGTTAAAAATTTGAAATCGATCGGGCGTCTCTTTTCCGAGATATTAAGCAACTAATTGGCCTATTTTCACCTGTGGGAAGTCTAATCAAAAGGAAAAACAGCTGAACACTTCTAATTAAGCTTCGTGGTCGTGACGTCACAAAAGGAAAACCCGATACAATTGTCATTGGCGGGTGTAGAGAATGAAGCCAAAATCTCTGTGTATAGAAATACCAGAGTACGGTATTCACCCTCTTCTCGGCTTTTGTGTACAATAACTCTTAAAAACCAATCCCAATATCTTCATTTCGGCACCTTGTTGTCGGGAAATCATTAACATTGAGATGACACATGAAAAAAAAAAACATTTCATGGAGAATGATGTTGTAGTGTTTTTAGTTTTGACACTTTCCCTATAAACATCATGATCTGTGTATTGTTTTACATAATGCGTAGTTTATTTTGAATAAAATGGTCAAGAAACCATGAGGTTGTGTTAATGCGTGCGTACGTAATTTAATTCATTTATTTGTTGTTTATCGTCCTACTCAAGAATATTTCACTCATATAGAGACGTCACCAAATGCCAGTGAAGGGCCTATACTCGGCACTTACGGATTGACCAGTGAGGTTTCTTTAACGTGCCAATACCTACTGTGACACGGGACCTGTCTCATCCGAAAGACAGGAAACTAACTTGTCGCCGGCGGGACTCGAACTCACAACCCAACCTCACGATCCAGAGTCGAACACGCTACCGACTGAGCCAGGCCGACCCGATTTAATTCGAAAGTGTTCAATTCGAACACTTGGTGTAATCCGACATTCTTTGAATCGGAAACTTAACAAATGGCGACTAGGATAGCCCACAATTAATACTATTTTGCAATATGGCACAACGATAAACACATTTAGGATTTAGGTGGTATTGCAAATTTTGACCGTCACGGTGAGCAGATGACAGTCGGGGTACGCTGAAAAAAATGGAAAAGAGCGTCCGAACTGTTTGTTACAGGGAAAGGCGTGCACGATGCCGATCAGAAAAAGCATTTATTATTATACTGCGGAGGAATACAGATGCAGGACAGTAAATTTTAGTTCCTGTTCATATCGGATCTTGGGACTGTTTCGAAACTGCTCCGAAGACTCACAAAAAAAGATGAACACTTTAAAGAGTAAAGACCAAGAGAAATCCTTGTGAGCTTAAGCGAGCTTAAGTCTGCCAACAGACTAGGGTATTATGATCTGAATGTTAAAACTGTGGTAATAACAGACGCTAGCCCAGTTGGACTTGGTGCAGTTCTTGTGCAAGAACAGAAAGGCGAGAACCGTATTATATGTTATGCGAACCGTATGTTATCCTATGTTAAAAAAAGGTATTCGCAGACTGAACGAGAAGCCCTTGGAATCGTATGGATATCCGAAAGATTTCACATTTACACAGTACCGAGTTCGAATTACAGACAGACCACAAACAATTGGAGTTTATCTATTCAAAGTGATCTAAGCCATGTGCGAGAATAGAAAGATGGGTATTAAGACTGTAGCCATACCGTTTCCGTGTGCGACACATTACCGGAAAAAATTAACATTGCTGATTTCCTATCGCGATGACTACAAAAACAGACAATATGGTTGAGGACTCGGAAACTTATGTGAGATCGCGACACCTACAGCGCTTTCGACGCGCCAAATAGAACGTGAATCTGATACAGAAACTGAGTTATGTGATGTTATACAGTGCTTGAAAACTGTTCGATGGGACAAAATTGAGAATAAGAGTTATCTGCCTGTAAAAACCCGAACTATGTAGTATTGGAAAATTAGTTCTTAGAGGTACACGTATTGTGATACCCCAAAGATTGCACCAAACACGTGTTGAAATTAGAACACAAGGGAAATCCAGGAATAGTGTTAATGAAAACGCGACTAAGATCAGAAGTGTGGTGGCCAGGAATTGACAAAGAAGCTGAAAAAACACAGCCTCCAGAACCAATTAAACGAACTGAATTGCCGACAGAATCATGGCAGCATATTGCTAGCGACTTATTGATACCGTCACTGCCGTCGGGTGACCACTTATTTTTTGTTGTCGACTATTTCAGTAGATACATTGAAGTTTAAATAATGAAATCAACAACCGCAGACAAAATTGTGGCGAGCTTGAAACGAATGTTCTTAACTCATGGACTTCCGCTAAGTATTTCTACAGATAATGGACCGCAATTTATATCGGGTGAATTCAGACACTTTGTTCCGGAACAGGATATTTATCACCGAAAAACAACTCCATTTTGCCACAAGCAAACGGCGAAATAGAGCGCCAAAATAGATCACTCCTCAAGAGAATCAAAATCGTGGAAGATGAAAAGCGAAACTGGAAAGAAGAACTGAATGATTGTCTAGTTATGTATAGGAAGACCCCAGATAGTGTGACAGGAGTTAGTCCTGCTGAAATTCTCTTCCGAAGGAAATTACGAACTAGATTACCTGGCATTGATGATTACTCTAATTTGGCTGAAGACCAAAAGTGCGCTATCACGACGCGGAAAGAACAGAAAAAGGAAAGATGTATATTGACAATAAACGCGGCGCAATGGAAAGTGGCATAGATATTGGTAATACCGTTTTGTTGAAAGCTAATGTTGAAAACAAGCTAGCACCAACATGTTCACCTGAACCGTATAATGTAATGGGTAGAAACGGAAATTCAGTGACTGTACAGTCATGTAGAAGATGATGTACAATACAAACGGAACACATCGTTTGTTTTGAAACTATTGAAAAGAGATGATATTTAACAAACTGATTGCGACCGAACTACCGGTGAAATGAGTGGAATTGACACTTGTAAACTGCCTATAGATAGTTCAAAATCAGATGAACCGGAACGGAAATAATCAACGTGACCGATCCGAATTAACAAAAAGATGCATGAAAAGTACAAAGACTTTGTCTTTTCTTCAAATGACTGTAATTATTTTCAAAATGTGCTTATTTCCTTTAATTTAAGTCATTTAGACAAATAAGTGACATTTAAATTTCATTCACAAATTGATAATGAGTTTTCATAATTTAGTAACCATGAGTTTCTTGTTCAGGTACTTAATGTAGTTTTAGGTTTGTAAGGTCTAAATCTAAAGAAAAGGAGAGATGTAATGTTTTGAGTTTTGACACTCTCCCTATAAACATCATGATATGTGCATTGTTTTACATAATACATTGTTTAGTTTGAACAAAAATTGGTCAAGAAACCATGAGGTTGTGTTAGAGTGTGTGTACTTGATTTAATTCGTAAATTGATTCAATTCCAACACTTGGTGGAATCCGACATTCATTGAATCGGAGATTCAACAGACGTGAATTCTTGTAGAGAGAAAAATGGCATGTCTATGAATTTTCTGAAAGCCGTTTCCAATCATTAGTATCCACATATTTATCAAATAAACAACTGTGCCACTCAAACACTATAAAATGTGGTTCGTGTGTATTTCAGTCATAGATGTGATCTCTTATAGGGAGAGGAAAATGTTTCGTCCACACATCTGGTTTAAACCGCTTCTGGTATTAACAACTGCACAGTATTGCTGACTCTCTCATTAACCATTATCACTGAACATTTCTCTATGTTGAAATTTGCTGATATTTAAAACTGTCAGTCAAACACTATCAAATGTGGTTCGTGTGTAACATGTCCATCTTAGATGTGACCTCTTGTAGGCGGAGGAAAATGGTTTGTCCTCAAGCATCTACCTCTGGTTTAAACCACTCCACTCCGGTATAAACAACGGCACAAATTGCCGAGTCTCTACTTCGAACATTGCGTGATGTTGAATATTGCTGACACTTGAAATCTGATAACCTGGGTTATATTACTAAAGAATCCAGCCGTCCATAACACTTTTTTATATATTGATATTCTTGTTTTACGAATCAATGTAGACTGGTCTTAATCTACAGAAATGAGCTACCATTTAGAAATGTAGAGATAAAAGGGTTAAAGGGGCATAACCTGTGTTTTTAGAAAAAGATTTGTCCTTGTTTTTACTACTTAGATTGATATACACGAGCATAACAATTATCATATTCCTATATATTTTGTGAAAATTGCTTGAGAAACCCAAGAATGACACTTTTTCAATCGCAACTGATTACCTCAACCTTACTATTTGTATATAAATACCACATTGGACTCCTGACATTATGTTCATAACATATATAGGAATAGATGATTTATTTATGCCTGTGTATAGCTCTTATTTGTTATTGTACATCAAGTACAAGTAGTAAAAGTAGAAAAAATATTTTTCGGTAAACAAAGCTGATGTTCCTTTAAAGTGATATGAGCTGTCGTAGGTGAAAGATTTTACATGCTCATTTTATGTAATATTTCATCTCATATATATTCCAAAGAGAGCATCTGGTGTTTAAAATAACAAATGCATGTATAAAATTGCAACAATCTTGCCAAACGTACCCCGTAATATCAGTTACTGTTTGTCTGCCATTACGTTGAGAATTGCAAATTAACTTTCGGTATTTTTACGAAGATTACCGAGTGTCCAATAAAGACGTGCTATTTGCAGTTAATATACATTCTATTCTCGTTACCCTTTGCGTTTATTTTCGTACATCATCATCCATGCCTAAATTAGGCTAAGTTTGTATTTTTCGTCGTTTCAAGACATTCGTTTCTGAAATTGTCCACGTGCTGGGTATATCAAGTGATCTCGACCTATTTTTAGCTTGTCCCAATGCATTCTCGGCTTTATCATTCTTGACATATATGATTCTGAACTTTCCAACTCCACCGGGCATGGCGGCACATTTATAAAACATGAACTACACATACTTTTCACAGTTATATTGTTGTGATTTTGTCAATGTCAGCACTCAGGGTAATATTAAAGATCGGAAAATTTTTTTAAGTGACCTGATATATTTATTCATTTGTTCATCCGATTTTCTTCATGTATTTAAAATAGCGTTGAAAAGCATATATTTTACATAATACAAGCACTTCGTAATAAAAATCACATCCTTTCAAAAGTAAATATAAAACACATAAAAATCGGCCGACTTTAACAATATCCGAGCGCGTGAAGGACCGAGATCCACTGACCGAACTACGACGTACATTTGATATGGCGAAAGAGTTTATCTAAAAGGTCATTGCATACGGAAAAACAGATGGATTTTTTAAGGTAGGGGAAAACTTAAACTCTAATAAAACAAATAAAATAACCTCGAAAAGAAGATCTTTTACAACATTCCACGTGTTTGATAATGTATTTGAACACATATCTTATCATTTTATCGACTATATGTCAGGGGACAAAAATAATCATTGTGACAGCTTCTATTTCTTTAAAGTAAAATGTTCACAAATATAATTAAAATGGCATATAAAAGGGGTTACTGGTTCTTTATTTAAGACTGCAAAGAATCAAAAATCAAAATTGTTAACATATGAACACATTTAGTATCTTTCACATTAAAAAATTATCCAAAGCATGAACACTTACGAAAAGAAAAAAAGAAACATAAATACCAAAGTTCACCTAATATGGATCACAAACACCAAAGTTAACCTAATATGGAACACAAACATCAAAGTTAACCTAATATGGATCACAAACACCACAGTTCACCTAATATGGAACACAAACACCAAAGTTCACCTAATATGGAACACAAACATCAAAGTTCACCTAATATGGAACACAAACACCAAAGTTCACCTAATATGGAACACAAACATCAAAGTTCACCTAATATGGAACACAAACACCAAAGTTCACCTAATATGGAACACAAACACAAAAGTTCACCTAATATGGAACACAAACATCAAAGTTCACCTAATATGGAACACAAACATCAAAGTTCACCTAATATGGAACACAAACACAAAAGTTCACCTAATATGGAACACAAACATCAAAGTTCACCTAATATGGAACACAAACACCAAAGTTCACCTCATATGGAACATAAACACCAAAGTTCACCTCATATGGAACATAAACCAAAGTTCACCTCATATGAAAAACTTCGTGCTGCACAGAATTTATTTTCCATAATCCATTGCCTTTATACTCGATGAAGTCCAAAAAATGAAAAACAATCCTTATATTTATATATATTACCATTTTCTTTTAAACTGTAGTCAGCTGGTTATGAAATTCATTCTATTTTATTGGCTTTGCGGTAGGAGGTTTTTCATATGATGTAACAGTTAAACAGCTGTGTGAGACGAGAAGTAGTTCCCCTTTTCTGTCCAGAAATTCTAAATGGAATTAAGGTTTATTTTCTTATTTTAATATCATTTTGAAAGAAACTAGTGATATGGAAAATTTTGAAAAAGTGTCAGATTTGTTTTAAGTTATTTTAGAATATTCGTCTGCTTGGTAACCGGAAGGTTAAATGTGTCAGAAGAGAATTGAAATTGCAAATGACTGCGCCCATGAGTATGCTGAATAATGTATTTACAACGAATTTGCGTTTGAATTCTGATATATTATTAATGGGATATACTATAGAAAGATTTAGTGTGACTTACAAGAAGTGAGACAGCTAATATTAATTTATGACGACTGAAAGTAGCCATTTTATTTGACATTTTTACCAAGCAGCTGGAAACCACGATGACTGATTAGTACGTAACCTACATAAGTAGGCCCATTTCACACGACCAAATTTCGCACGATGCGGGTGACGAATTGTTTCTGATAGAAATATCCAGTGAAGGCAAACAAATCGACTTGTTTATCAAGAGATGCTTGACAAAGTTGCACTAGGCCTTACTTTCTTTCTTTCTGTTGCAGCTATGAAGGCAGACGGTGGTCTGTGGTTCTGGTCATAACATGATCTAGATATATCGCGATATGGGTCTGTAGGCTGTACAATGTGCTACACATGTAGTCTCGTGTTTCCGATTTCTTTCTGTGATTTTTATTTGTTTTGTGGTAGGCCTAATGCATGGCTTTTAAGATTAAATATATAAGGAATAAACATGTGATATTCATTCTTTATTGATTCGTTCATGTATTCTTACGCTGAAAAGTAAAGTGGTTAATACTCGGGGCACGCGACTGTAATTACTGGAATATGCAATATATCGCTCTATATACTTGCAATGAAGGGAATTGCAGTCAATATGTAAATATTATGATGTCATAAACGTGAAAGGCCATCCAATTGTCAAATGGAGCCAATTTGTCTGAAAATCAAATTCTGGAAGACGGTTTAATTGCATCAACATTGTGGGAGATCAAAGGAGGATAACAAATTTTGCAAAATGCCTATATTCTATACACATATTTACATATATTTCAAACGCATGAAGTTTATGCATAACTCAATACGCATGAAATTCATGCATACCTATATGCACAAATTCATGTGTGTATTGGTATGCATGAAATTCATGCAAATTTCGTATCAATTTCATCTTAATTTCACATAATTTCCATGCGTATCATACACATGAATTAAATGCGAATCGAGTTACATATAAATTTTGCATAAATTTCGCACGAATTTCATGTGTAACAATACGCAAGAAATTCACGCGCCGCTCGTTTCGTCTTCAATACGCATGTATTGCTACGCATAAAATTCATGCGTGGCACTTTTGCCTGTGTACATACATACATACATACATACATACATACATACATACATACGCACGCAGGCACGCCTACATACATAACTATATAAGTAGGAAAGTCATGCTATATTTGTTTCGCCCAATGGATGATGTCGACCAACTCTGTCTGTATCGTGTGCAGCGCCCCAGTGTACCTCGGGTATACAAGCGGCTTTTACCTACAATTAAAACAAAAAAACATATTTTAATATTATAGTTAAATCCATAAAACGTGGCTTGGTGGAGTCTTGACCTGGGCGAGTTCAAATTTTAAGTAATAAAGCACAGAATTAAAATTACATTGAGTAGAGTTGTCAGTACTACATGTCACCGACTCACCATACATAAAAGAGATATCAGTAAGGAATAAAACGTTTTTTCTGTGCAGCTTGCCATAATCGAAGAGTGAGACGTCATCCATATTAACACTGTCGGAAGCAAATTGAAAGTGGGGGGCTAAACCAACTTAAAACACACACACGCCAGAAACATCTAGGCGCTAAGCCTTAATTTTCAACACCTATTTCTATCTTCGCCAAAAAAGTGGGGGGCTGAGCCCCCCCCCCCTCCCCCGGTTCCGATGCCTATGCATATAATTATCAAAAGGTTACTCCGCCGGCCGTCTTATGTGAATCGGACAATATATTAATATGATTTTTATTTCATTGTTGTAGTATTCACATATGAAAATATTTTGGTAATTTATTTCTTGTGTATGCACATTACATGCACATCTGGGAGTACAGTTTTGAAAGATCACGATAAGAAAGAATGGATTTCAGAATTTTGTTTTATAAATATTTACTCCACATGTTTGGATGTATTCAATGATCATGACAATAACAATGGCGCATACTGGAGCTAGCGACATCAACCAACCAACAGCCTCGGCAAAAAACGGAAATACGTGCTTTCCGTATGGTCCGATGTAGAACGGAGGTTTGTATGTAGTTTCTAACATCAGAACTATAAACCCCAAGGGTAAATTAATCGGGCATTAGCTTAACAATTGTCAATTGTTTCTACATTTAGTACTTGCCAATTTTAATTTATGTATTTATACATTAAGTATGGGGATGGTCGGGATTTTAAAATTCAGAATTCCGGATATGAGTTTTGTTATATGTCAATACTTATCTCACTTCATCTAGTGCTACACAGGTCAATATTTCTCACACTTCCTCTAGCGCTACATATGTCAATATTTGTCCCACTTCCTCTAGTGCTACAGGTCAATATTTGTCACACTTCATCTAGTGCTACACAGATCAATATTTGTCCCACTTCCTCTAGTGCTACAGATGTCAATATTTGTCACACTTCATCTAGCGCTACACAGATCAATATTTGTCACACTTCATCTAGCGCTACAGGTCAATATCTGTCACACTTCATCTAGTGCTACAGATGTCAATATTTGTCACACTTCATCTAGCGCTACACAGATCAATATTTGTCACACTTCATCTAGCGCTGCACAGATCAATATTTATCTCACATCATGTAGTGCTACAGGTCAATATTTGTCAAACTTCATCTAGCGCTACACAGATCAATATATGTCACATTTTATTTAGTGCTACACAGATCAATATTAGTCTCACATCATCTAGTGCTACAGGTCAATATATGTCACACTTCATCTAGTGCTACAGGTCAATATTTGTCACACTTCATCTAGTGCTACAGGTCAATATATGTCACACTTCATCTAGTGCTACACAGATCAATATTAGTCTCACATCATCTAGTGCTACAGGTCAATATATGTCACACTTCATCTAGTGCTACAGATCAATATGTCACACGTCATCTAGTGCTACAGATCAATATTTTCACACTTCGTCTAGTGCTACACAGGTCAATATCACATGTATATCTATTCCACGTTTTGCTGTTTACATCTTATTATAAGAAAACATTCTTGGCAGGACATAAAACAGAAATACAGAATATCAATACTAACTATATATCCAGCAAACGGCCAGTAGTTCACACACACCCACGGTCAATGAGCTGTAACCACCAGTGTACCACTCCATTAGAGTCAGTACGTATATCCTACCCTGTTAACATTTAAATGCAAAACAGCATAATAACGATAAAAGCTATCTATTTGCATTATCTTCCCAGGAAGATGCAGATCACTTGTTATAAATAAAACATAATTTTTTTCCAATTATAAGTTGTAAATCAACACCTGTCCATGCAACCCATTTAAATCTTTTTCAATGAAATGTAAATTTTCATTTTACATTTTATTTCTGAAAGAATATATCACAAAATCTAAAATATTTTTCAAATAAGGTTCAGGAACCTCCGTGACAGCTTGGAAAGAGCATCGTACTTTGATCCATAGGGTTTCTCATTATTGGTTAGCGTAGGTTCGAGCCCGACTGGAACCTGGGCTAATTTTTAAGAGATTTTTTTCCTGTTTACTTCCGGAAGGCTAGTGGTCTCTTCCCGGGTACCGTTGTAACCGGGTTCTCTCCAATACCGTCAAAAGTTGACCGCCACGATACATGTATTACTACAAAATCAGTGAGTGTCATGTAAAACAATATTCAAACTCAAAATCAAATCAAATTAATTATTAATAGACCATTAGCAGTCACTGCGGTCCTGTGACTTTGCCAGTCTTCCGGTTGGCAAAATGATTTCCGGAAAATGACAATAGGTTTTAGAAAGTACAAATTTATCATAAAAAGAAGTAGTCTGTTTTACAAACGTTATTAATAAATTTCTGACGATTCCATTGGTTAAAAAAAGCAGACAACATTTGAATCATACATCAATGACCTGAGCGCTAATTAAGCCATGCACCCGGACAGGACTACTTTTTGTTTACATGTCGGCCATTATGCAATACACAAATTTGTATTACGTCATGCAAGAAAAAATAGGTCATCGTAGTGAAAGTGGTCAGAATGTCATGAATGCACCACATACTTGAAACACAGTCTTCCATTTCAACTGGCAATGTTGCATCAGCTCCATATTCAAGTGTGTCAAGTACAGTTAGGCCTACGTCTGCTGCAGTTAGGCCTACTTTCCCTGCAACGACTACGTCCTCTAGCAATGGATATATTAACATATCAATGAATACCACTAATACTCTCTCCATGGGATTGTATTCAAATCTTTCAATAACTGTACTTTTAAGTTTTGCAGCCACACATAATATTCCAGCATCCGCCATTGTCGTAATGACTTCTCAGAAAATGACGTAACAGCCTTGTGGTCTTCAGTAAAACCTGCTTATGTCCCTTTATAGTAAAATGTTCACAAATCATTCAAATTGCAACTAAAAGGGTTACCAGTTCTTTGTTTACGATTGCAGAGAATTAAAACATATTAACATATTTAGTATCTGTGACGTTAAAAAAATATCTCATAGCATAGAAACCAAAATTTGCCTTATTTACCACATATGTCATAATGAATAGTCCTCGAGTGAAACCCAGCAGTGAAATTAAAAAAAAAGAAAAGGAATCAAGTAATACATCGATAATGTAGTTGTATATACATGTATATATGCCGGGGCATGGTGAGTTTATAGGTGCCGTGTTATTTCTGTATTATGATTTAAAAACAGAATAGTATCATTTCTGATCCAAGGTCCATAGTTAATATTCAATGTTGTAGTTATATTTGTGCTTTATATATATATATAAGTTTTTTTTTCATCTCCGATACAGGAGCCGTCATGTGCCCTTTATCACACCTCTGTAACCCTCGATCGCACCCCATTTGGAATGTTTCTTGCATCTTTATTGTATTTTTATTATTCGGAACACCTCGATTGCTTTCCGCTTCAGACAAAAACCTACATCTTGCATAAACGCCAGGTTAAGCACATTCTGTGAAATATTAGGCCTGATTGTGAATATTGTTGAATGAAAATGAGAAGGAACAAGTGTAATGATTTTCCGTAGGTGGATCCAACACACCGCATTTCATATTTTAGATCTACTCTAGAGTGTACACGGAGTACTAGGTACCGTAGCCTATTCCCTTCAACACAGTGTTCTGCCATGTTCCACGGTGAACAGTCTCACAACAGGGTTTCTTGAATTTTTTTTTTTTAAAAAGTTTCTGTAGGGCCCTGCCGTTATATAAATCTATCCTGATAAAACATTTACTTTAGAATACAAAACCCCTTGAGGATTGCTAATTTTTATGTTGTGTAAACAGTTTGTGTACTCCGTAATTTAACCGAGATCTGTCCACATATACTGTACTGTAGGAATTTCCATTGACGGACGGAAGTCGTCATCATAACAAAGCAAATTCAAAACAATTTAAAAATATATTTTTATCGTTGATACATGTATTATAGTATTTGTCTATTTACCAGTAGAGTTTTAAATATATGATAAAAACAACAAAATGTAACAAAATCTGTATCGCATGCCATATCAACCATGAAACCAATATCAGCCTACGGCCCTCGGGCTGATATTGGAGTCTCGGGTTGATATGGCATGCGATACAGATTTTGCCATGCCATATCAACCCTCAGGCCCTCGGGCTGATATTGGAGTCTCGGGTTGATATGGCATGCGATACAGATTTTGCCATGCCATATCAACCTTGAGGCCCTCGGGTTGATATGACATGCGATACAGATTTTGCCATGACATATCAACCCTCAGGCCCTCGGGCTGATATTGGAGTCTCGGGTTGATATGGCATGCGATACAGATTTTGCCATGCCATATCAACCCTCAGGCCCTCGGGCTGATATTGGAGTCTCGGGTTGATATGGCATGCGATACAGATTTTGCCATGCCATATCAACCCTCAGCCCCCCCCCCCCCCCCCCCCCCCCCCCCCCCCCCCCCCCCCCCCCCCCCCCCCCCCCCCCCCCCCCCCCCCCCCCCCCCCCCCCCCCCCTCCCCCCCCCCCCCCCCCCCCCCCCCCCCCCCGCCCCCCCCCCCCCCCATCGGGTTGATATTGGAGTCTCGGCTTGATGTGGCATGCGATACAGATTTTGTCATGTGTTATTCTACATATATCGAAGTTATTTGTTCTATTAAAACTTAAGTTTTCCAGTACCTTAAAAAAATGACCTTTCAGATAAGCGCTTTCGCCATATCAAATGTCTTTCGTAATTCAATCAAGGGGACCTCGGTCCTATACGCGCTCGTTCTATCGGTGAACTCGGCTATGACACAAATATGTTATTTGTTTTATATTTACTTTTAAAACTTAAGACGTGATTTTTTATTAGAAAGTATATGTTTTGAGTAAAAATGTCTTTTTCAATGCTGTTTTAAATAACTGAAGCACATCGGATGAATATGTGAATAAAAAATATAAAGTCACTAAAAGAATTTCATCCAATCTTTAATGTTACCCTGAAATGGATACTGACATTGCCATAACTGTGAAAACTATCGTACCCCATGTTTTACACTTGTGCTTCCAGTTCGGTTGAGTAGGACAGTTCATATGTGTCAAGAATGATATGCATCGTTATTCTAACCACCAGATGGTCTCTTTGGGATATATCTCATAAAATTGGCATATACATTCAATACTACAGCTCATATCGTTTTAATACATACGAAACAGTAATAAGATCGCCGCTTTTGTTGGATTTCTTTTTGTTTCCATTGTCACTTAAGTCCCTTTGTCATGACTCGTGCCTAGTGCACACGTCCCGATGAAGAATTCATTTCGGGTGATATATATTTGCATGCAATAACACAATAGTTTATGAAAATTTCAACATGGTGCTGAAATACAATGAGTCTTACATATGTATTACGCATCTCAAATTAATTCACTCAGTACCTATAGTTCATAAAATGACAAAAATTAACGTGACATATGTAAACATGTAAGATGATAGTATTTGATGAAACATTTGTGACTATCTTCAAGAATGGACAGATAGGATATTCTTCATTATTTTGATGAATAACAACACTATGGTAAGTCTTATTTAACTATTTACTATTTAATTATTTAGTAATTTAACCAGGTGAAAGGAAGGAAAGTTAAGTTTCAGAAACGTCATGTAATTTAATTATTCGCTTTCTTTAAATCATGAAACACTTGTATTTCTTCTTTTGATTAAATATTTATTCACATCGTTTCAAAACTTACATCCTATAATGACGTTGTTTGTGATTAATCAGTAGCGGTTATTGAGTCGTTTGTAATATTATGACCAGAGTTAATTCCTCACCTATTTCATTTGAATTTGACTGTGGACCCACGGTGGTTGTGGCCGGTCAACAGGGGATGATTACGCCTCCATGACGTCTGATCCCACCTTTGTGGTCTGTGGCCCGTGTTTGTCTAAAATAACTAGATATGAAAGTATTTCTCCTGGAATCTGAATATTAATACTTAATTTTGTTTTATACTATCAAGGCGCAGGGGGGAGGGGGCACTGATTTATATATATATATATATATATATATATATATATATATATATATATATATATATATTTATATATATAATATATATAATTTGAAGTGAATAGAATGACAACAATAATGTATATTGAACTTATATTTAAGATTACTACATGTATTTATATAAATGACAAATGCATAAACGATTGTGAAAGCGACTAAGCATGGTTTGTTCTGCGTACTGGTAATTGATACATTGTAATGAAACAGCTACGTTGTTGTACACAGGTTTGTTATCGCCGAGAAATCGGGTATAAAAACAGATTGACCGGGGAAATATCTAGAGTATAAAGAAGTAGACCAGGGTTCGTGCTCTGTTTTGGATTTTGATTTTGTATAATGTATTATGCACCACTCAACAATTTTTCTGTAATATGGTGGTGGCCAGTTTTTTAGTGGTGGAGGGGAGACCCGGTTACAGCGTACCCACGAAAAGATCCTCGGCCTTCCGGAAGTAAACTGGCAAACTTTCTCACAGAAATCAGCTCAGGTTCCAGTGTGACTCGAACCAGCGCTGACCAGAAGTGAGAGACTTCATGGATTAAAGAGGAATGCTCTATAAGCCATTTGGCCCCAGAGGCCCCTCCGGATCTATTGAACACCCTGAAATGTAAGATTAAATCCACAATACCTGACGGGATGGAGTTTCATGGTCACTTTCTTGACCTGGACGAGTTGAAGCTTTAGGTTATAAAGTATAACGACATCAAACCTTCACTCACTGGCAAGAGTTATCGTTACTACTTGTCACCATGATTACGAGTATCAAGTGAGGAATAAAAAGTGCACCTTGTCATAACCGAAAAATTAGTAAAATCATCTGTATGAGACTCTTAAGGTTACTCTGTCCTATAATGTTATGTAAATCGGGAGTATATGAATTGCAACAAATGTATTTCGATGTAGAGCCGGCCTGGCTCAGTCGGTAGCGCGCTCGACTCTTGATCGTGAGGTCGTGAGTTCGAGTCCAGCCGGCGGCAGGTTGGTTTCCTGTGAGACATTAAAAACCGTGGTCCTGTGTCACAGTAGGTGCTGGCACGTTAAAGAACCCTCACTGCTCAATGGCCGTAAGTGCCGAGCATAGGTAAAAAAATAATAAATCGAAGCCCTTCACCGGCATTTGGTGACCTCTCCATATGAGTGAAATATTCTTGAGTGGGACGTTAAAAAGCAATAAACAAACAAACAAATTTTTCGATGTACCTTGCACAAAAACCAACAAAGATTGAGGTTTTCTATATTTTGAGTAACCAACATTCCTACCACATGGTACGGCATATGGCAGTTCAGACAAGTCAAAGCAACTTCAGTTAACTATGGTGGCTGATTTCTGCCATTTCGTTATTTTCGCTTTTTGCCAGCTAATTATCGTCTTTTCGCTATGTCGCTGCGAAACTATACAACGCGTGAAATAACTAAAATATGAAGTCGCTATTTATCGGGGCGAAATAATTATCGTCTTTTCGCAGCGACAACCCGCTAATGATCGTCTTTTCGCAGCTACAACCCGCTAATGATCGTCTTTTCGCCTTATAGTATGGATAGTCTACTCGTGCGTATTGTACAATTTTACAGTTGAGAGAGAGATCTCAAGAGGTAAAATCAAAATTCGGTAAAATCCGGTGGTAGCAGGGAATTCAGGTGGTGTAAGATGCATGAGCGATTTCTCCGAATTTCAGCTTAATTTTGTGCAACAGCATTACCTAATGTAGCCACATAGATATCAGAATTTACGTCAGTTTAATTTAAGCATTTCCCAATTGTTGTATTGTTGTTTAATGTTCCACTCAAGAATATTTTACTCATATGGAGACATCATCAAATGCCGGTGAAGGGCGTCAAATTTTGCTCTATGCTCGGCATTTACGGCATTAAGCAGTGAGGGTTTTTTTAACGCGCGGACACTTAGTGTGACATGGGACCTCACTTTTTACTGTCTCTTCCAAAGGACAGGAAACCGACCTCATGATTAAAAGTCGAGCGCGCTACTGACTGAGCCAGGCCGGCTTCCCAGCATTTTGCAAATGTATGGGCGGTATCAATGTTTCATTGAATAAAATGTTGAGTTACCTGTAAGGAAGTAAGCGTCTGTTGCACTAGGCGACGAAGCTTCGAATACCTTATATTCGTTACTAAAATTCAGGTAACATACCTGGTCATAATTTTCATGCTTTTAACACCGCTACCCTTAATAAACTAAAATTAACGAATCGCCATGCGATAAACAACAATAAAAACAACATAACACGTGTTTACTGTAAACACATACACGCGTATACGTAAACCCTATGCATCTAGATGGTATAATCTTTCCTATTGTTTAGACAAGTCTATTATGTCCTGAAGGGTTAATACTGTCATATTTGTGATCTGTATAAATGTATTTAAAGAGCCGGCCTGGCTCAGTCGTTAACGCGCTCGACTCTTGATCGCGAGGTCTTGAGTTTGAGTCCAGCCGGCGACAGGTTGGAGACAGTTAAACCTGAGTTCACGTATCACAGTAGGTGTCGGCACGTTAAAGAACCCTCACTGATCAATGGCCGTAAGTGCTGAGCAAAGGCCAACATGAAGCCCTTCACTGGTATTTGATGACGTCTCCATATGAGTGAACAACAGCAAACAAACAAATAATTTAAAGATGCCTTTTGTATTATAGGAAAACTCAGAGAGAAAGAATTATCTACATCGTGGAACCTGGTCCAAAACTATCCAGTATGTTTTACACTGCATTGGAAGCTGTGTCGGCCTTGGTTTCATCTGGAGATTCCCATACATATGTTATAGAAATGGCGGAGGTAATGAAAAGTTTCATCTCTAAAATCAACAGTAAAAATGTATAATTATATCTGCTGTTCTTGCAATTGAAAAAGCCGGATGTGCCAGGTTTTTATTCATCTAATTTTTAGAACCATTGCATCGTTTTTGTAATTTCTTGAAAGATAATATTTATTTGATGTTTTGGCATATTTAGACCTTTCTGAACTCGTATTTTCCGTTCAATTAATTTTATTTGTTTATAGTTGGTCTTTTGGTTTAGTTATTTGGTATCTAATGTATGTGACTGTGAATATTGGTAAAAGTAAATTAGATAACTTGTGATTACAACATACATGAATGATGGTGATGATAATGATGTAAGTGATAACTTTAATGATGATGATTTAATTTTATGTTATTTATGTTTGTTGTGGCGTCCTTTGTTTATCAAATACTTTTTCGCCACAGGTGCTTTCCTTGTTCCGTTTTTCATCCTCCTGATTCTGGTTGGCATGCCTTTGTTTTTCCTCGAAATTTCCCTCGGACAATTCACATCAAGGGGTTCAACTACAACGTGGGGAATGAATCCATTCCTGAAAGGTTAGAAATATAAAACATATCTGATACCAAAGTATAAATCCTAACGATGTCCATAACACAGATACAAATCCGCCAAAACTTGACAAACACGGACCTCTGGAAACCAAAACGTGGGATCAGGTGCCATTGAGAAGTATGCATTCCCTATCGACCGGTCACACCCGCCGCGAGTCCATAGTCAAGTCCAAACGAAATACGTATGGAACGAATCCTCGTCACAATTGGTAGAGACGTATCAACTACCGCCAACAAAAAGGCAACTCAACATTACACCAAGTGAAACAGACTAACCGCAAACAAGACTATTATACCGATCGTAAAATCCTCGGACGTTGACATCAAACGCGGTTTTCGATATCCCTCTGTCAATAATTTTTCAGTGAGTCATTTACATCTGGCATATCGGATCATTTGTGAAATATACAATTCATAAGCGGGTGAAAATTTGTTATTATTATTATTTTAGCGTGGATCTGTTTTAAAAAATTCTCAAATGCGCACACATACATAGATATATTGTTGAGATAAGTATACAAAAATATTCACTTACGATTTAAAGAGTGTTCGAATTATGTCCTAGAAAATATTCTGCGTTTAGATTAAAAAGGTTAACTCTATATATATATATATATATATATATATATATATATATATATATATATATATATATATAATATATATATATATATATATATATATATATATATATGCGTGTGTGTGTGTGTGTGTTCAATAAAATTCAATGTCCTTCATGGAAGTATAGTTTTGTAAAAAAAAACAAGTAAAACGCTCAATATTCACAAATTTTCGGCCCATTCGCCTTTATCAAGTGAAAGACGACAATATGTATATCAGTATTCGGATTATAGTATTAGGTCTGCACAATACACAACCACATGGCAAAAATAATTAAATTTGTGAATACTGAGTGTTTTACTGTTCTGTCACCCAGATAAGAATACAAATGTTCATGTTTCTTCAACCTGAAATTTTTTAAAAACATTTTTTTTTTAAATTTCAAATATTTGTTACTTTAATACAAAAAAATGTATTTTAACAAATCAATTCTACCGAGTCCCGGCGCTGTATTATAGTTTTCCATTTTAAATTGTATTAACTAATGTCACACACGTAAATATGTCATCTATGCAAGTATTTTTCTTTTCATTCAAGGAACCGGATGGGCAATGGTATTGATATCAGTAATGCTCGGAATTTACTATAATGTAGTGGTCATGTATGCCATGTTGTATTTCTGTATCTCTCTTGTTTACCTTGGAGATCCGTTACCATGGCAAGGCTGCAACAACGAATGGAATACAGAATACTGCAGATCAGAAATCTTTCCAGACTTGGAGAACAAGAATGAAAGTTACAAATACGAAGTACTCATCGGTAAGTAATTAGCTTTATATTATATATATATATATATATATATATATATATATATATATATATATATATATATATATATATATATATATATATATATATATATATATATATATATATATGGATTGTTCAACATACACACAGATATACACAGAAAACCCAGTAAAACGTCAGTGCTTTCTTTCAAAAGAATCTTCAGGCGTTTTGTAACATAACATGACAATAATATGATATGCGATAAAAGTACTTACATGTATATTATAGAGACAAAGTAAACATCGGTTCATACCAAACTGTTTAAACACTTGAATATAATGTTTTTAGCTCACCTGACTATGTCAGGGTGAGCTTTTGCAATCACTTTGCGTCCGTCGTCCGTCCGTCGTTAACTCACTTTCAAAAATCTTCTCCTCTGAAACCACTGGGCCAAATTGAACCAAACTTGAACTGAGTCGTCACTAGGGTATTCAGTTTCGAATTTGGTATTTTCTATGTCGCAGGTCAAACAACATGGCCGCTGTTGCTAAAAATAGTACATAGGGGGTAAATTGCAGTTTTTGGCCAATAACTCAAAAACCATTACAGATATAAAAAATCTGACATACGGTAAAAGTGATCAGCTTGATGAGATCTACCTGCCATGCAATTTTGAAGAAAATCGGAAAACTCATCTCGGAGTTATAGCCCTTTTTTGTAAAATTTTCAAAATTTTGTCATTTTTAATTTTTTATTTTTTATTTTTAATTTTTTTTAATTTTTTTAATTTTTTAAAATTTTTCTATTTCAAAATATGTAACAGATAGAGGTCAAGTGTAAATTGCAAAAATGTTCAGCATATCAAGATCTACCCACCCTGAAAATTTGAAGACAATCCAAAAACCTGTGTAGGAGTTATTGCCCTTTTTTCACAGAATTTTTTCAATTTTTATGTATTTCGTCTTCTAACTCCAAAACTATGAAAGATAAAGGTCGAATGTAAATTGATAAAATGTTTGCCATGATGTGGCAACTTCAATACCGGTGTTGAAAATTTTTTTTTTACCGCCATTTTCAAAATGGCCAACAAAAAAGGCGGGAAAATTCAACATTGTTTGATTTCAATGAAATTTGGTTTCCAAATAGATATTGATGTTGCGACTTCAAATGTTCCTTGACCGCCAATTTTAGCTCACCTGGCTTTTGGAATCACTTTGCGTCAACAAACATGGCCGCTATGGCGAGGCTTAGTTTAACATTGGATCCTATAGGAAAATCATCTTCTCTGAAACCACTGACACAAATTTAACCAAACTTTACAGGAATGATGTATGCAAGGTCCTTTACAAAGACTGCTCATTTTGTTCTGATCCGTCAAAAATCATGGCCACTAGAACGAGGCTTATTTTAACATTACATAGCCAAAAGAAGACTGCTGTGCTGCACACACTGCAAAATTTTCGCAGAACCTTATTCATTCATTCATGATTCTGGTACCTGACTTGGAAAAAGATCATTGGATCCTGTGGGGAAATTATTCATCTTCTCCTCTGAAAACGCCGAAGCAAATATAACCAAACTTTAGAAGAATGATGTATTGAAGGTCCTTTACAAAGATTGCTCATTTCGTTCCGATCTGTCAAAACCATGGCCGCCAGGGCTGGGCTTAGTTTATCATTAGACCCTATGGGAAAATCACATTTTCATTTTCTCCTCTGAAACCACTGAAGCAAATTCAACCAAACTTTAAAGGATTTATGTATGGAAGGTCTTTTACAAAAATTGCTCGGTTCGTCTGATCTTCTTAAGCAAATAACCAGGTGAGCGATACAGGCTCTCGAGAGCCTCTTGTTCTTTCTCTCTTCTTGTTAATACATTGCCCGTGTATAGTCTATAAAAAGGAAATAGTTTAAACTTTCCGTGGTCGCGTATATAAATATACTCATTCACTTTCATTTTATGATATTCCGGTACCTGAATGTGCTGTTTGTGTACCGGACCCTGGTGCGCAATGTAGTTCCCGTTTCTCTGATGTAGAATTTTTTACACCCACACACCCCGTCCGCAACTTATAACTATATCCGCCTTAAGTTTTAAGTTTTAATGTATCTATAATTTAAACGTTACTATCCATCCGAAATACCATGCAGTGGGCTTATGTAAGCCCCCGGGTGCCACTATATAACTTATGTAATTTTATCCAACAGACATGAAGGAAATGAGTTGTCTTAATCAGTCTTCAGTCATCGACAAAATCAACATGCAGTTCATGTTAAATATTACAAGTGTTACACAGATGAACTCCACAATGTTACAGAGCGATATTATGAACGTTTGCAACAAAAACTTCCGAATTTTGGTCGTGAGTATTTTATGTGCGCACTATTTTGTCTCATATCTTCTAAATTTACCCTTCAAACTACTTTAAGATCTATGAGAAAATCCAGTGATATTTAAAGAGTATACATGAACTCGTTTTTTTTTGTAAAATCAGAATGCTAAGATCCACATGCAAAATTTCCCCCAAACAATATGTTAGGATCTACCTACATACTCCCTAAATGTGTCTGCTGAATTTGCACATTATTTTCTGGTTAGTTGGTCAGGAATATTATAACAACTAAGCATATGCAGATGATACAATAATGAAAGCATATCATCTATAAAGTTTGAAACTAATGTAATGTCATTTAATGAAAATGTTCTTTTGGGACAGTTCTGTACAGTAGTCTGTAGTCACAAAACACAGCAATTTTTGCATAAACATATTGTCCGATTCACGTAAGACGGCGGGGCGGAGTTACGTTTTGATTATCATACGGATGATCCTACTCACTTTTCAGTTAAGACAAACTGCCCGGGAAAAACGTTTTATTCTTCATTGGATACTCTTATGCATGGTGACAAATAGGGACGATAACTCTAGTTAGTGTAATTTTAATAGTATGCCTTTTACCTACAATTTAAACTCTTGCTGGTCAAGAAAGGGTTCACGAGACTCTTTATGTTATAAAGACTTTACTATAAATCTATAGCGTCGGACAAAATCCATGGTACTTCATGGACATTACGTGTCCGAAAGGTAAAGTGGTATTTTTCGCTCCCGACTATTTTTCGCCACTTTTTGCGAAAGATTAGAGGACAAATTTAAAATGAAAACGAAGTTTTTAAGTCAAATAACTGAAGTACTGGAATATGCGTGACATCCATGAGGCTATGATAATTAATGGGATATATATTTTTTCTGTCGTAAAAGGGTGAAAAACACAGGGCGAATAGGTGTACAGTAATATAAAAACCACAGATACCATAGTGTAAATCAATAGAATGTCCATGACATAGATACAAATCCGATAAAAAATGGACAAACACGGACCTTTGGAAACCAAGAGGTGGGATCAGGTGCCAAGGAGGAGTAAGCATCCCCTGTCGACCGGTCACACCCGCCGTGAGTCCACAGTCAAGTCCATTGAAACACGTGAGGAGTTTATCCTCGCCACGTCTCAACAACCGCCAACGAAAAGGCAACTCAACATTTCACTTAGTGCAAACAAGACTATTATACCGACCGTAAAACTTTTGACATTGAACGCGGTGTTCGATATCCCTGTGTCAATAATTTGTCAGTGAGTAGTTTACCTCTGTATATGAAATCTTCATATGTTGTGCACGCCCTGACATAACAAAATTGAATAATAGCTAATAAAATGTATTGTGTATTGTGGAACTTGGCTCATTTACATATGCATTTAAAAATTGTCATAGTTACTGATTGCCCCATGTTGCATGCAATTCTGGGGGAATCTGTATTACTCTGCCACTAAACGTTATAATACTGCAAGTTAGGAAAACGGGTAAATTAAAAGTAAGAGTTTGTAGTACTGGAGCTTTGGAAAACGGGTAAATTAAAAGTAAGTTTGTAGTACTGGAGGTTAGGAAAATGGGTAAATTAAAAGTAAGTTTATAGTACTGCAGTTTAGGAAAACGGGTAAATTAAAAGTAAGTTTGTAGTATTGGAGGTTAGGAAAACGGGTAAATTAAAAGTAAGTTTATAGTACTGGAGGTTTATCTCATTTTGCATTTTTACTGTCATTATTCAAAGTCGTATGGTAACAAGATTATACGAGGCGGAACCAGACAGACTAGAAAATATTGGAGAAATCAACATCACAAACACAACATGTTTATTTCTGGCCTGGACATTACTATTTTTCTGTATCATAAAGGGCATCAAATCATCCGGAAAGGTATTTCTAACATTTACTTTAAATGTACGTGGTACATATTTTATCATTATATGTACACTACATCAAGCGATGGCGTTCCCCAGCCTAAGTATCTTAAAATCTATCCATCTACTACGAGATTTGTGCGAGATTTGCTGGTCATTGGAACCAGGGTAAAGGTCACAGTACAATTAAAAATTTTCAGCTTACATATTCTATAAACTATAGCATTTTCCTATACATGTACACAAATTATTTTTAAGATTTGTATAGAATGTGCTGTAATATATCTATGTGAAGTTGCAAAGTCATAGGTTAAAAGTTGGAGGTCACAGCTCAATTTCAAAATTTAACTCTAAATAGCTAAATAAATCATAGAATTTTTTTATTTTAGTTAGTGTTAAAGATTTGTAGAAAGCTTGCTGAGAAGAAATTATATGTAGTTCCAAGGTCATTGAACCCAAGGCCAAGGTCACTGAAAATAGATTGAAAATACTACAATACTTATTTAGACTCTGTATTCAATAATGTGGTTCTCTTCTTAAGCATTAGACATAGAAATCTGAGGTGAAGCTATGCACAAAGAATACATCTATAGAGTTTCTCACCTTTGTCATTGTTAGTTTGAACTCGCCGGAACCTAACCTGATATGGTGAGAATGTTCGCTAGTTGACTTGCGGAAGGCGGTGGTCTTTTGCCGGGTACATTGTCTGAAAATTGTTGTGTGTGGCATAAAACACAATTTAAACGAAAAAAAAAATGAAACAAAATGAATGTTCTGTGTTCAGATATTTTTATTTGTCGTCTGTAAGGGGTCTAATAGAAAAGAATTATGGGTATTATTACGTTATGAGATTATGGGATTACTAATATGAATATGTGACGTCACAATATGTCTTATTACATAACGTTTGTTGTATTACAATATTTCAGGTTGTCTATTTCACGGCTACGTTTCCATTCGTTGTTTTCATTGTCATCTTTGTTCGAGCCTTGACTCTAGAGGGATCGTATGATGGTGTACGATTTCTATTCATTCCTGATTGGGAGAAGCTAAAAGAACCAAAAGTAAGCAATTTTATTGCAAAAGTTTCTTAGAAACTATACGCAGTTTTTATTTGCATTCAAAGTCTGAATAACTGGGGTTTTTAAACGCATATTGCTTAGAAATTTACTGTCATTGTCTAAATTATCTGGATTTTAAATTGCATAAACAAACTACTAAAAGCTAAGATAATCATGTTTACAATAGGTACTCTTAGACGGATTTGGCAATACATTTAGATTTATTATTTGGCCTTGTATAATACACGTTTTATTTCCGAAATATACATTTATTTCTAATTCGAGCTCAACTAATGAAGTCTTATTGGCAGAAACGATAGCCTTGAGCACATTTGTTTTGAACTCTTGTAAAATTATAACTTTAGTATTGCTAATACTATTGTTAAAACAAATTTTATTTGTTAATTTGGGCAAACATTTTCACTTGCTGTAACGATTTTTCAGGTCTGGGCTGATGCAACTTCTCACGTCTGTTTTCTATTGGAACTACATTGGGATTTGTAATTCTTATTGGCAGCTATAATAAGTTTAAGAACAACACTTTAAGGTAATTTGAGATCAGTTGAGACCGTCTGATCTGTGTAAGATCATTTCATATGAACAGGAAGGCGTCCCTTCGATATCTTGTTATTACTGTTAATCGGAATTTTTTCACGGGACTTCATTTTCGCGATACATAAATTCTACATGTATTCTCGAGATGATAAATTCGAGATTTCAAATGCCGATATCGTCATACCTCATGACGCGATAATTTATTTTCACGATACACAAGTTCTAAATTTATTCAAGAGATGATGATATTTTCGCGAGTTCGAATGCCCATTAAGTCAAACTATTATCATATATCATTACGCAATAATTTTATTTTCGCGAGTGAGAGATCACGCCAAATTACGCGTGAATAAAAATCTTGAGGATAAAACCGTATATTCCCTATCTTTTCTGTTATTCAAATACATTGTCTTTCGGTATCGTTGTTGTATTTGTAATATTTGTTATTTCTGTTTCTTTTTAGCTCGCCTATTTGAAGAATAAGGGGGGGTTACGTAGTCACCCCAGCGTCGGGGTCCGGCGTTGCCAGGTTAAAGTTTTGGGGCAAGTGTTGGAAAGCACTGTAAATCATTTAATATGTAAAGTAGGACTAAGTTGGTATAAAGGATTCTTGGGGTAGCGTATCAAGATGCGCAGTAAAATCTGAAACTTTTTTTGTATTGTGACTTAACCTTTTATTCATGAAAATCGAAGGTTAAAGTTTGGATGACAAGTACTGGAAAACACTATAAATCATTCACTATGTGTAGTAGGATGCTGTTATTTGGTATGAAGGACTCTTTGGGGTAATCAATTAGCCCAATGAAATCTGAAACTTTTTTGGAATAAATTCAAATTTTGACATGTTTTGTGACTTGAACTTTTAAATATAAAAATTAAAGTTTTGGGGTTAGTGTTCGATAGCACTATAAATCATTCAATATGTGTAGTAGGGTGCTGTTATTTGATATGAAGGACTCTTTGGGGGTAAAGTATCAACTAGCAGAGTGAATCTGAAACTTTATTGAAATGTATTTACAGTTGACAGTTTCTTGCAAAATTTTCTGGGTTCAGATCAATGTAAAGTTTTCAATAAGGTCTTGGTTAATAATAGTGTTAGGTTGCTGATAATTTGGATTGAGGTTCCATTATGCTAGAACATCCGTGCTTATTAATGTGCATTGGAGTCTTTGGGGATATATGCCCCACCCCTTAAATTTATTCTTTTATGTATTTCCTGAAAACCATTCACATCCCTACCCCTAAACCATATATATTCTTGTTTGTTATTTTTAGACACATTTATTGGTGTCTGATAGTGCCCTTGGGTGGTCCTGCCCCACTCCCCTGGAATATAAATTTTTCCTTATAACTTAAAAACTGTTCTCACACACCATATATATTATTGATTGTTATAGGGAAACGCATTTAGTTGTGTATGGGATTCGTTTGGGTCCTGCCCCACCCTCTGAAATATATATTTTACTTATAACTTCAAAACTTTCCTTAAACCATATATATAATTGATATAGAGATACACATTTAGAGGGTGTATGTGGGGGACCTGTCCCACCCCCAAAAATATACATTTTTTATTATAACTTTAAGTCATTCACAGCTCCATACTTTAACCATACATATTATTGATTCTGATGGAAATACACATTCAGTGGTGTATATAGAGGTCATATACATTTTTTACTTATGACTTATGACTTAAAAACTTATCAAAACTCCACCCTTAAACCATATATATTATTGGTTGTATGAGAGACACATTTAGTGGTGCATATGGGGGACTTGCCCCCCCCCCCCCGAATATATATTTTAATTTACAACTTGAAATGCATTCACATCCCTGATGCTACACTTATATTAATACTGCATGTTACAAGTATACTTTGCTACATTTAATATCAAAGCAGGGACTGGTAATACATATAATTATATGTAATACAATCAATATCATATCCATACGTCATATTAATTTTTAAAATGAATATTTATTTTGTAGAGATTCTATAATGGTGCCGTTCATAACATTTTTCTTAAATGTCTTTGGTGGATTTGTCGTTTTCGCAACACTTGGACACATGTCTCTAATAACGAATAGATCCGTGTCAGATGTCACAGAATCAGGTCAGTTCATAGTTCATTGATCAACCCCTGTGATCACATTTAGAGTCACCCAAATAAACAAATTGTATGGTTTGTTGTCATAATTCAAGGGTAAACAAGTCAATATTGAACGTAAAAGCATTGTAAAATTTGGATTCTAAATTATGCACCCCTGAAATATGACAGTAGACTTAACCATTCTTTGAAATGGGTGAGTCCAAATGTGACTACAGGGTGAATGTCGTATTATTTTGACAAAGCAAACTTTCTATTCTTACTGCTTCATTATATTTCTCCATAATGTCTACTCTAAAGTTTTACTATATTTCTAAGCCAAGTCAATGAAAAGAAAAAAAGTATAGATAAAACATACCTATATATTTAGAGGGGGCATCGATCTGAAATCACGATGTCCACCAAAGAGGGTGGGACAATATTTTCAATTGAATATGTATCATATATTGCTATTAGATGGAAAAGTATAAACATAACATCAGGTCCACCGTATCTTAAAACGATTTGTTCGTGGTTGGGGCTTAATGTTTTTGGTCCTTCAAACCAAATGTTTAGTCAAAAGTGGTGGACAGTTGAAACCAACCGGATACAAATGGCATCCAAATTCAGCTTAATTTCGTGTATGTTTCACAAGCGGAACATCGTTCAGAGTTTGACTTCCTGTTACCTTGCCCTACAGACGACATTGTATTGAATACAGGAAGTAAGTGTTTCTCCCCCCACGCTCGCGAAAGAAGTGAGAGTCGTACCTGATAAAGTCCTGTGGCACATTAGAGAAGTCTCATTTGCGACGGGTGTAGCATGCTAAAAGAGGACGCTGATTCCTCCGTGTCACCTGGTCCTATCCTGTTTGGTAATCGCTATCTTTCTTCATGTTGAGATCGTTTTTATATCTAATTTGTCGTATTCTAATTGATTTTGGAGTGTCGAATATCCAATGCTACTTCTTCATTTTTACTTCATCGTATGAAAACAATCATACAAACCAATCACACAATTTACTGATAAAATCAGTCAGCGATTATGTAAAACATAGTGCTGAGAGAGAGAGAGAGAGAGAGAGAGAGAGAGAGAGAGAGAGAGAGAGAGAGAGAGAGAGAGAGAGAGAGAGAGAGAGAGAGAGAGAGAGGTTTGCTATTTTGACATCAGGTCCGGGTCTAGTTTTTATTACTATTCCCGAGGTCATTTCCAAGCTTACCGAACCTTGGCCTTCAGTACTCGCTCTTCTTTTTTACTTCATGATGGTGACGATGGGCTTAAATTCTATGGTATGTAATATCGCTGATTTTATATCAATTATGTATTCATTTTCCTCTTAATAACCACTGAACAGATTTCAATCAAATTATTAATAAGCATGCTGCCAGGTATGGGTATCAAGAAGGCTAACAAAAAAGGGATAATTACTTATAAAATTGAAAAGCTGCTGTCAAAGCCTGGTTATGGGAGGAGCAGTATCTGATCATAAAATCAACGAAAATGCACTTGAATAAGTATAGTTTTTAATGGATGCTCGGTAAACAGTCGAATATTACATGAGGCATCAGGACTCTATGCTGTAATTGCAGAAAAGCCCTTGGATTTTCCAAAATGGTAGCATTCATTTTGGCCTCAGTGTTTGCAAAACAATCACTTTGGTATTATGTATATAATATTTACACAGAATGGGTCGTTGTCACTGCTGGTGGACCGCTTATGTCATCGAGGGTATACATAGACCAATAATCTTGTATTCCAGTACCACCCGATTATTATGTACTAAAATTATAATTCGAATGTATAAGACCGTTGAAATTCTAAACTCCTGAAAAGATAAAATAGTGATTTTTTTTTTACAGTGGTTACTCTTAAATGAATTGAGTAATACTGAAAATCCAGCTTTATTCGCGAGAACTTTATTTACGCGTAATTTTATCGGGAATTTATTAAAATTATTGCGTATTTAAGCGTGATAATAATATGGACTTTGCAAAAACATCATCTCGCGAAGAAATTTAAAACTTAACAGCAAAAGTACAGTCCCGTGAAAATATCCGGTTTTCAGTACCTTTAGATTTATTATTTGGCCTTGTATGATATCACTTTTTTTCGGAATTTTACATTTATTTCAAATCCGAGCTCTGCTGATGACGTCTTATTGACATAACCGATCGTCTTTGCATTTGTTACACTTTTTGTATTGACCCACCCGAGGTACATAGATTTAGGTCCTAAATAATTTATTTTGTCACGTAAAATCAACCTAGCATTTGATTTGTGTTCTGGAAACCATTTTCAAGATTTCGTTGCAAACAATAAGCAAAATGTAGATAGATTTACTTATTACATTGTGAGACAGAATCGTTAGATCGACGGAAAGGGGGTGTCAGGGAAGTGGTCACTCTAGAGTTGTTTTGCTCTTGCGGGCAAATCGCCTTCACTCTATGGGAGAAGTCTCTTTCTATATCACATAACACCGGACCAAATCTTATATGGGGAACACCCATTAACTATGTGAGTCAAATTTGATTCGGTTTTATTAGGACATTACAAATTTTGTTTCATAAAACTGCTCTATTAAATAAAATTCTTTAAATGTATATACGAATAAAAACATTATAAACATAATACCAAAGATATAATGCTTAAAACGATCGTGTCTGTCAATTAGACTTCATCAGTTGAGCTCCAATTTGTTGTGACGAGGATTCGTCCATCACTTATTTCATTTGGATTTAGCGGGTGGAACAACATAGCGGTCAACATGGGATGCTTACTCCTCCATGGCACCTGATCCCACTTCTTGATTTCCAGAGGTCCCTGTTGTCCAATTTTTACCAGATTTGTATATATATCCTGGACATCCTGAAGATCAATATTTTGGTATCTGAGATTTTTATTCCATATAAGTCCAAATAATAATTCTAAATGTTGAAAAATGTTTTCTAAGAGTAAACACTGTAAAACAATGACTATCATAGCTTTTTGAAGAATTTAAAACAAAAAGACAGATAATAAACTACATGTATACTGAAAAGATTATTAAGATTAACTCAAAAGAAATGAATTTTAGGGACTTGAAAAATACCTTATTTGATGAATTCAAGGAAAATAATTAAAAATCATGTCCAATTTCTTTTGTCAGATGATTACTGTACAAGCAGTAATTACGGGATTCACGGACTTATTTCCAAATACTTTACGACGGTATAACACGGCTTTTACAGCGTTTGTCTGTTTGGCAGGATTTTTCCTAGGAATTCCAATGACATGCAAGGTAGGTAGAAAATGCATATCCATAACGTATAACGTGTGGTGCATTCGCGACAATAACTTCAGACTACTTTTACTACGATGACCTATTTTTTCTTGCGTGACGTAATACACATTTGCTTATTGCATAATGGCCGACATGTAAACGTCCGGGGGCGTTGCTTAATTAGCGTTCAGGTCATTCGAATGTTTTCTGGATTGTTAACCGATAATATCGTTGGAAATTTATTAATAACGTATATGAAACAGATTACTTTTTTTCTGATAAATTTGTAATTTCTAAATCTTAATAGACCCTTTTAGAGATACCCGAAAAAACATAAACGTCGTTATTATAACTGATTGTTTCTTGACGTCATTTTCCGGAAATCTGTATCATTTTGCCAACCGGAAGACTGGCAAAGTCACAGGACCGCAGTTACTGCTAATGGTCTATTAAAAATTAATTTGATTTGATTTTGATTTTGAATGTTGTTTTACATCACACTCAATGATTTTGTAGTTATACATGTATCGTGGCGGTTAACTTTTAATGGTGGTGGAGAGAACCCGGTTACAACGGTACCCGGGAAGAGACCACTAGCCTTCCGCAAGTAAAAAGGAAAAAGTTCTCATAAAAATTAGCCCAGGTTCCCGTAGGGCTCGAACCAACGCTAACCAATAATGAGAAACTCCATGGATCAAAGTACGATGCTCTTTCCAAGCTTTCCAAGGTTCCTGAACCTTATTTGAAAAATGTTTTAGATTTTGTGATATATTCTTTCAGAAATAAAATGTAAAATGAAAATTTACCTTTCATTGTAATGGATTTAAATGGGTTACATGGACAAGTGTTGGTTTACAACTTGTAATTGGGAAAATTCATATTTAATTTATAACAAGTGAATATCTTCTTGGGAAGATAAATCAAATAGATAGCTTTTAAATATGATGCTTTTTAACGAATTATGCCGTTTTGCATTTAAATGTTAACAGGGAGGGATATACGTACTGACTCTAATGGACTGGTACACTGGTGGTTACAGCTCATTAACCGTGGGGGTATGTGAACTACTGGCTGTTTGCTGGATATATGGTTAGTATTAATATTTTGTATTTCTGTTTTATGTCCTGCCAAGAATGTTTTCTTATAATAAGATGTAAACAGCAAAACATGAAATAGAAATACATGTGATATTGACCTGTGTAGCACTAGATGAAGTGTGACAAATATTGACCTGTGTAGCGCTAGATGAGGTATGACAAATAATGACAAGTGTAGCACTAGATAAATGTGACAAATATTGACCTGTAGCACTAGATGTAGTGTGAAAATATTGATCTGTAGCACTAGATGAAGTGTGACAAATATTTACCTGTGTAGCACTAGATGAGGTATGACAAATAATGACAAGTGTAGCACTAGATAAGTGTCACAAATATTGACCTGTCTAGCACTAGATGAAGTGTGACAAATATTGACTTGTTTGAGTGGTTAGAGCGACGCGCTTTGAACCACAAAATCTCTTACTAATCTGGTAGAACATGTATTTAGCACGTATTTGATATAATTGTTTCCTTTGACGTCTCATACCACACCCACTCTTTATATCAAAGGTTACGGAATCGACGCCTGATTAAATTATTTCCTACCACATTATGGTTCAATTTATTATATATAAAAGCTCTTTTCTCCCTACAGGGGTACGTAACCTAGAAATGATGATAGGACAAAGACAGGATTATCTATGGGCATATTGGTATTTTTGCTGGCTTTTTGTTATACCTGTTGTTCTGTTGGTGAGTTTAGTGTATAAGCATATGCAGTAAATAGTTACATATAAAAACTCTGCATATCCGAAATTTTGATTTCTTTAAAATCCAACCATCCCCATACTTAATTTTGAATTGGCAAGTACTGAAAGAAGAAAAAAAAATTGATAAATAGAGCTAACTTTTTGGGTTTTTTTTTCTACATCTGATTTACACCGCATCTGGAATAAAGACACTAGAATTTAATTACATGTGTTTATCCCTTTAATGCTATATACATATTCTACTATACTTCTGATGATAATCTGTATCATTTTAGTTTATAGGTGTGATATCAGTAATCACATTCAAACCTCCGTTCTACATCGGACCGTACGGAAAATATGTATTTCCGAGTTTTGCCGAGGCTGTTGGTTGGTTGATGTCGCTCGCCCCGGTATGTGCCATTGTCATCGTCATGATCATTGAATACATCCAAAAAGGAGGAGTAAGTATTTATAAAATAAAACTTTGAAATCCGTTCTTTCTTATCGTGCGCAACTGCGTGATCTTTTAAAACTGTACTTCCAGATGTGCATGTAATGTGCATAAACAAGAAATAAATTACCAAAAATATTTTCATAGGTGAAAACTATAACAATAAAATAAAAATCATATTAATATATTGTCCGATTCTCAGAAGATGAAGGGGCGGAGTAACCTTTTGATTATCATACAGATGATTCTACTCACTTTTCGATTATGACAAGCTGCACAGAAAAACGTTTTATTCCTCAGTGGACACTCTCTTATGTATGGTGACAAGTAGGAACGATTGCACTAGTCGGTGTAATTCTAATTTTATGCTTTATTACCTAATATTTAAACTCGTCCAGGTACAGAAATGGTTCACAAAACTCCACCCAACCAGGTTATATGGATTTTACTATAATATTGAAATATACTTTTCTTTTGTTTTGATTGTAGGTAAAAGCCGCTTGTAAATCTGAGGCACACTGGGGCCCTGCAAACTATACAGACAGAGTCGGTCGATATCATCCATTGAGCAAAACCAATATAGCATGACTTTCCTATTAATATAGTTATGTATGTAATCAGGTGATGAAATTCAGCTTACCGAGTTGCCATAGTTATCGATAATTATAACTTTCGTGTTTGGTCAATTTATAGTGGTATATTTTGTACTGATGACTCATCCGTAGTTTTAATAAACGATCCAAGTCCGCTTAGTTTATTATTAAAAATTTTTCCACTTTGACAAACCCTGAGAAGCACCAGGATGTATCAACAACGAGAGCCACATTTGAGTGTATGTTATATACGACAGACAGTTGGTATTTGGATAATCAGAAAAATGTTTAAATTGTTTTTGTTGGGTTTATTTTTTTTTTTTGGGTTTTTTTTTTTTTTTTTTTTTTTTTTTTATTGTCGTTTTGCATCCCGTCATGAATTTTTCACTTACATTAACAAGTCACCAGCTTTAGGTGAAAAACTGGCCTGTTCTATGGACTGACGCCAATGCAGTCAGGGTTCTTTTACGTGCCACGCCTTCCGGGTTTCAGTCTCAAATGAAATATGCGTGACTTTCACTTCGTAAGCCGAGCGCCGGGCAAAGGAACAGGTCTCTACCATTTTAAAAGTTTTTGGTGTGATCTGGTCCGAGAATCAAACCAAGGACCATCAAACACTCTACCAGTAGACCATGTGATCTAATTAAAATCAGCTTGAAATAGTTGACCATCATAAAGATTTGTACATACGTAATGCGTCAAGGAACTTGTTGAATGGTGTTCCTGTAATTCTCCAAAGAGCCATTATCTCTCTCTCTCTCTCTCTCTCTCTCTCTCTCTCTCTCTCTCTCTCTCTCTCTCTCTCGTGATTGTGCTTGGTGAAAGCATAAGTTTAAATGTTGTATGTATGAAATGTCTTTTTAAATTATTAGTCGAACTTGATCTAGAAAAGTGTATATATGTACAAAAGACAGAGAAATAACAAGTATTTGCCATTTTTGCTGGAACCTGGAAATCTGCATTTCATCATGCACGTCGGTGATGTACTGGTCAGGTTTGTTACATAAACAAGCATAAATTTTGAACTAATAAAAAACACTATATAATTTCAAACTTTCTTTCAGTTTTAGAATTAGATAATAAGATTTTAACTTATTTTAAGGTTAATTACGTATGACAGATATGCATTTTATGTATGTAGGTATGGATGGATGGATGCATACATGTATGGATGAATGGATACATACATGTATGTATGTATGTATGATGTATGTATGTATGTATGTGTGTGTGTGTGTCTTTCTCTGTGTGTGATGCGTTGCCAATAGAAAAAAAAACATATGTCGTTTAAAATAATGCTCAATCTCCCGTTCATCTCTTATATCAAAATGTTATTCACAACACCAAAGCTGTAATTTAAAACAAATACTCAAGACCATCGATTATTGACAATAAAACTTGAAAAAAATTGAAACTCGATTTTGATACAAAATGTATATTTCCGAAATAAAAAGTGGTATCAAACAAGGCAACATAATAAATCTAAATATATTACCAAATCCTTCTAACAGTACCAACTGTAGAATGAATATCTTGGCTTTGAGAAGTTAAGAATTTAAAATGGTTTTATCTGAGCGAAATGTCACTTTAGTATACAACTTTAGTATACAAAAAACAAATCGTCTAGTAGTGAATTCAAATTTCCGACATCTTTGAATATCCCTTTCACAATCCAATTACAATAATTTCGTTTGTTTGTTTGTTTGTTTATTGTTGTTGTTTAACGTCCCACTCCAGAATCTTTCACTCATATGGAGACGTCACCAATTGCCGGTGGAGGGCTTCAATTTTGGCCTATGCTCGGCACTTACGGCCATTGAACAGTGAGGGTTCTTTAACGTGCCGACAACTACTGTGACACGGGACCTCGGTTTTTGCTGCCTCATCCGAAGGACAGGAAACCAAACTGCCACCGGCTGGACTCGAACTCACGACCTCACAATCAAGAGTCGAGTGCGCTACTGACTGAGCCAGGTCGGCGCCAATAATTTCGTATTCAGGGGCAAATACCATCGTTATAAACTTTCATCTTAGAAGCACGAATTTCGAATTTTCTGTATTTTGAAGTGTTTTACGCCACACTCAACCGTTTTTCAGTCATATGGTGGTGACCAGTTTTTAATGGTGGAGGAGAGAACACGGTTACAGTGTACCCAGAAAGAGACCACTGACCTTCCGCAAATTAAACTGGCAAACTTTCTCACAAGAATCAGCTTATGTTACAGCGGAGCTCGAATCTGCGCCGACCGGAAGTGAGAGGCTTCATTGTTCAAAGCGGGATTCTCTAGCAACGAAGCCCCGTAGAAACACGAAGAATTACATCTAAATTACAATGTTTCAAATACTTCAAAACAATTTCTTCTAAATCATACCTTAAGTCGCATGTATGACAATGGATATGACACTTGAAATGAAATGTTTAAATATTTTATTTTTCAACAAATATATCGCCGTTTTTCATATTTTCAGTGATGTAAGTACCAAAATAGGAGTTTTCACCCCTAAATAATGGTTTTTGACCCAAAAAATCAGCTGGCACTGTAGTTAGACTAATGTGTACCACTGAAACGACCCTGTGTACCAAACTTCATGCTTTTGAAATGAACAATTAAGCCATATTTTTCCTAGAATTTGCTTGACTACACTTAGGACTATATCATCAATATACTGAAGTTTCTAGTGGACATCTTCCTGGTTTTTGTGGGAAAGGTTTTCTAGTAGATAGTTGGCATGACTATGAGTCCAAATGGTGCCCCTCTGCTGACCGACAATTTTTTTTTATTTTTGCATTCCCATGCAACGGAATTTATAGTCTCTACTCTCCACAGGAAATAAACACAAATATTCCAGACTTTCAGAATTACCTCGGTCGGATGATGCCTGTTGAGCTTGAGATCAATGAGGGGACAGCTCCTTACCTGGATTTACTCCTGTTGATTGGGAAGGACGGTCAACCTCACGCCTACCTTTATGCCAAACGTGACGATTTCAATTTCCATATCACTTCCTGAGTAGTAATATCCCCTCATTTCCAGTTTAAGCCGTTTTCTGTTCACAACTTATACATTATATGCTACTCATATGCATATTATTTATTCTGAGAGCCAAACGACCTACCAATAAACTACTCACACAAGAATACGTTGTCAAACTCTTGAAATCGTCACTAAGGAAGTTTTTTCTGGTCGATACAGGGATCTTGTTAAACAATATGAAGTCCCCCTCTCAGGAATGTTAGATAGTGTTCCTGGAGCACAACCATATACAGTGGCTTCCTTTCGCCAATCAGATCTAAAGCTAATTGATGACCTTTACACCGAACACGATGTTTCCATGGAACATTTGCGACGGGTGTACCATCATAGCGGAGGACGTTGACCCTTTCCGGACACCTGATCCCATCCAGTTTGTATTTCACAATTGTCCTTTATGTTGATACCATTTTTATGCCTAATTTGTCCCGTACTAATGGACTTAGGGTTTCGAATCTCCATTGGTACTTCTTCATTTTACTTACAACAATAATATAGGACTCCGCATTGCTTTTTGCTGATCATAAAGACGGGAAACGTTTGGTCTTAAGTCGCATTTCTTTTTAGAATGATTGCAAGTCGTAAGTGTGGTCTTTGGACCAAGTTTAAGACTTAGGGCCAGGGCCGAAAACAGATGAGGCAGGGGAAGAAAATTGTACATTTAGATAAAAATAATATTTCCATTACATTATTAAAAAGCCAGATTTGCAACAACAAAAATCAGATGAGGACCGTGGGCGGGGAAAGGTCGGCTGTGTGTCCTCGTGGTCAGAGAATCGCGTTTTTAACCATGAAGTCTCTCACTTCTGGTCAGTGCCGGTTCGAGCCCCGCTAGAATCTAAGATGATTTTTGTGAGAGAGGAGGCCGGTGGTGTCTTCCTGGTACCTTGTAACCGGATTCTCTCCTGCACCATTAGAAACTGACTGCCTTTTTTCAGTATGACGTTAAAAAAATCCAAGCCGCGCGCCGTCGGGGGATTTATCCAATATTTTCTAATATTGAAAAATCGGTATCTTAATATAAAAAATAGGGAATAATACCATTTTGGCATGCAAGCCGTTGGGGAATCTATCGCCTCGATTTTCTAATACTTTTTGTATTAATAAATCGATTTTTTGATATTACAAATATCATATTTCTAATATAAAAAATGATTTCTTGATATTTTACTTTTTAAATTTTACTTTATATAATAAATGATTTCTTGATATTTTACTTTTTAAATTTTACTTTTCAAAAGAAGAAAAAGAATTTTTAATATCACAAAATAAGAAATAAATTATCCAACCTCTTGTCGTATTGTCTGTGCCGTATAATAATCGGTCCTGTCCCAAAATATGTCCAGTCGGACTGAAAATATTAACATTTTCGGTCGGGGTATCTATAATATTCTGTCCCCCGTATAAGAATCGGTCCGGTCAGATAGTGTGCCTGGTCGGACCGAAAATGTTAACATTCCGGGTAAAATCTCTAAAGAAAAGAAAGTTAAATAGGGTGAAATGTTATTCATCATTGACCTATATTTAGCCGCTGTATTCTACTGAAAGTACTTAGGAATTTACAAGCGTTATCAATTTCCCAAAATATATCGGATGTTTTTATGTAATGACGTCTGTTTCGATGACAAACATTTTCATTGATGACCGCTTATTCGTTCCCCGGAAGATCCACCCCCACGTAATAAGATCATGACGTGGCTACGATGCTGTCCCCACCATTAGGACCACCCGGAGATGCAGCGGCAGATGAAAATGTGAGCCTTGAACTGTTAAAACTTGACCCTCTTGATATTACAATGTAATGACAATGTACGTGTAACTCAAAATAATTTAAAGTTACTTTGTCACAATGTTTGTGGTCTTAAACGACGACTTCAGTACCCTGATTTTAATGACTTGGCCCAGTCATACGATATTTTGTGTTTCAATGAAACGAAATTAGATTGTTTAGATGTCATTTATTT
The DNA here is from genome assembly GCA_030159075.1 of Atrina japonica. Classification (NCBI taxonomy): domain Eukaryota; kingdom Metazoa; phylum Mollusca; class Bivalvia; order Pterioida; family Pinnidae; genus Atrina; species Atrina japonica. The sequence goes on from BROG01000850.1 coordinate 75,337, forward strand.
ACCCGATTTTACATTTGTTGCCAAACAGATGCAAAATTGTTCAAACCATCGTTCAGGTGGTATTATTTTTGGATACAAAAACTGTTCAGCCTACTGAAACAGAGTGTAAATATGTTTAGAGTTAACAATATTTTTAATTGTCAAGATGATTGTGTATTTGGTGTTGTGTACATTCCCCCTGAGGGATCTGTATATGGCTCATCTGACGCTTTTGATGAATGAGAATTTATTGATTTGAATTCATCTCACAATAGAACATGTTTAATCGGCGATTTTAATGCGAGAGTTAGCAATTGTGATGATTTTTTGGAACCAAATGATATATCTGATTATGATTTGAACTTTGACGATTTTTATGTGGACTCTCTATCAAATATTCATGAGTTAGATGCATTAAATATTTCAAGAAAAAGAGTGAAAGAGTGTCTGAAGACAAAAAGAAAAATAATTTTGGGAATCAATTATTAGATTTCTGTCGATCAAATAATATGTATTTTCTTAACGGTCGATTAAAACACGCAAATTTACTACAACTAAAATAGTGTTGTTCATTATTGTATTTGTACAGTAGAGTTATTGAAACTGGTCGAAAATTTTGAGATTCTAGAATTTTCTAAGCTGTACTCGGATATCCATATGCCATTGTCATGTGTTTTTGAAAGAAAATCAAAACCTGTAAATGGTACCAATAGAAATGATAAAAGAAATAGTTCGACAGAAAAAACTAAACCATGGTCAAGTAGTAAATCTAGTTACATTGATATTGATTGTTTAAATGACATACGACTTTGAGCGAACAATTTAGAAGGTACTAATATACATAAGGATACTGTAGACAACTTATTTAACAGGAATACTGATTTATTGTTACAATCCGCACGACAAACACTCGGTATTAATATTGTCAAAACAACTAACGATGATATGCATGTTAAGAATAAAAAAGACTGGTTTGATCAAAGTTGCTTCCATGAACGTAAAACCTATAGGAAAACAAAACGATTGTACAAGAAATATGATTCTGTTATTTTTAAGAATGAATTGCTCGCTGCTGAAAAGAAATATAAGAAAGTGTTAGATGATAGCTTGAAAAAATACAGAAAAGATATGATGAAAAAGATTATAAAATTGAGAAGTTCTAATCCTAAAGAATATTGGAAAATTATCAATAAAAAGAATAGAAAAGATAAATGTAAAATTGATATGACAGATTTTTATGAGTATTTTTCAAGGTACAAATGATTGTTCAGATGAGTATCAAGATGTAGTAGATATTGTTATGTGTGATCATAACCCAGTGCTCAGTGATGTAATATCTGAATCAGAGATTATCTGTGCACTTAAATCATTGAAGAAAAACAAAAGTTGTGGTAGTGATCAAATTTTAAATGAATATATTGTTTCCTCGATTGACATTATGTTACCTATTTATGTTAATCTTTTCAATATTGGATTTGATACAGGTATTTTGCCTGAAGCATGGTTAGTTGGAAACATACTGCCTATTTATAAGAACAAAAGGTCGGGAAAGCGACCTACAAATTATCGACCCATTACATTGTATGGGGAAATTGTTCACTTCTAACTTAAAATATTGTAAACATAATACCAAAGTTATAATGCTCAAGACGATCGTTTCTGTCAATTAGACTTCATCAGTTGAGCTCCAATTTAAAATGTAAATGTATTTTCTAGAGAGAAAGTGGTATCATACAAGGTCAAATAATAAATCTAAAAGTATAGCCGAAATCCGTCTAAGAGTAAACGACTTACTGATTATTCTGAAACTTTCGAACTAATTAGTGAGGTTCAAACCGGATTTAGGGCTAAATATTCTACTTTAGATAACATATTCACTTTGTATACATTAATTGAACTTTCATATATGTCAAAAAAGAAGTTTTCTGTGCTTTTATTGATTTTAAAGCCACTTTTGACTCTGTATGGACAGTCGGGTTATGGCGCAAACTATTAGATAGTAATATAAATGGTAAATGCCTAAATGTTATAGTTAATATGTACAACGATTGTAAATCTAGAGTAACATTAAATATTGAAAATTCTAATTATTTTCCGTGCAAAATCAACGTCAGACAGGGTGAAAATCTTTCTCCTTTATTGTTCGCCTTATTCCTAAATGATATTGAACAATTTTTGTAAAAAAATGAAATACATGGTGCCTCACATATATGAACTGAATGTATTTACGTATATTTTGATTATTTCATATTCTGACGATACTGTATTGATGTCTGATTCTTCTGATGACCTACAAAACCAGCTAGATTGTTTTTAGAATATCGCCAAACATGGATATTGTCTGTAAATGTCGAAAAAAACGAAAATTGTTATTTTTTCAAAGGGACGTTACTACAGAAATAGGTTTTTTTTTCTTACAATGGTGATGAAGTTGAGATTGTAACTCACTTTAAGTATCTTGGTGTGTTCTTTTCAAAATCGGGGTCTTTTCAAAAAACCAAAAGGTACTCAGTTAAGAAGGCCAAAAAGCAATGTTTGCAATTTTTAAGAAAGTTAGAAATCTCAGCTTGTCTGTTATTGGATCAACTACACCTATCTGATAAAAATGTTTGTACCTATTTTATTATATGGATGCGAAGTCTGGGGTTTGGGAAATATTGATATAATTGAAAAGGTACCATTTGAAGTTTTGTAGAGTTTTGATGAATCTAAAACAAAAAACTCCTGGAATTATGATTTATGGAGAATTAGGAAGAGTTCCCCTGAGTGTTAATATTAACGTAAGAATTAGTTTTTGGTCTAACTTATTAATTGGAAAAGACACAAAAATGTCATTTTATTGTACATGCTAATGTATAAGAAATAAATTTCTAAACGGTTTTGAAACAAATTGGATGTTGAATTTAAAATCTGTTCTTGATAATTGTGGTTTGAGCAATATCTGGTTGTCACAAAATGTACATAATCAAATTTGTTGTGAATTGTGTTAAACAAAAACTATGCGATCAATTTAAGCAAAACTGGTAATCAGACTGTAATAATTCAAGCAAAGGTATTATTTATAATTTATTTACGAATTTTTAATTTAAATGTCAGAACTCTATCTCATCTTCACTAGATATTACTAAAATTCGAACTTTTGCTAAATTTAGAACAACAAACCATTGTTTACCCATTGAAGTTGGAAGATGGTCAAATATTCCTAGAGATGAACGAAGGTGTATCTTGTGGAATTTAGATATTGGTGACGAATTTCATATGTTCTTATGTTGTAAAAATCTCAGAGATGAACGAAAAATTTATTACCCCCAAAATATTACACTTAAATTTTAAGAACTTTTTTCTTCTAAAAATATTAATTTACTTAATAAAATTGTTAAATTTATCAGAATTATATTGCAGAGGGTCACCCTTCCATGTTGATTTATGTGTATTCATGCATGTATACATTACACAAATCTGTATTGAATGTGTTTTCTCTATGTTGTTCGTACAACTTGTCAGAATAAAGAATTGAAGAATTGAATTGAAGAGTATACTGTTATCATTCAACAGAAATTATAGTTTATGGTAGGCATATCGTGTTTCCACTTTTTGATTTACCGGGGGTTTTACCAAAAAGTGGAAACATGATAATTGTTTCCGCTTTTTGGTAAAACCCCTGATAAATCAAAAAGTGGAAACACGATAGGTAGTAAAACTGAGACACGAGTAGGACAATAGACAGGAAATAACTCAAAGTTGAGGACATCTGTAATCGTATCGAATACTTTGTTTTCTATATATATGTCCCCCACCTTTTTGACGTAATTTCTTTTATTACACAGACAATTTTTTAAATACTTGATTTTTTTCAAAGCAGTAGTTATAATTCTTGAATAACTTGAAATCATCACTCTATTATTGATGAAATCATCACTCTACTATTGATGAGGTATGCATTGCATAAACAGTTTTAAATTTAAATTTTGATTTAGCTTAATTAATGTAACCAAGTTCAAACCTTACCCATTTTAATACCACCTTTTGATATGCTTCCTACGCCACGGCAAAAAAAAAAACAACAACAACAAAAAAGTTACGTCCCCTCTTTTAAATTTCCCTGTAATCCATTCTCAATATTTTGAACGGTTGTGCCCCCTCCCCCATTTTCTGGACCCAGCTACGCCACTGACTTATCTATGGTGACAGGTAGGGACGATTGCTCTAGTCAGTGTCATTTTAATCTTATGTTTTATTTATAAAATGGGTTCGCAAGACTCCACCCCGCCAAGTTATATGGATTTTACTATACAAACACTGACGATGTGTGCTATTGACACTGCAGTTTTCTACATTACAGAAAGTTTCAATAAATAGATATACCTCGTTTTAGTATTTTTATAGGAGACTAACTCTTGTTTTGTTTTGTTTTGTTTTACGCCATACTCAACAATCTTTCAGTCATATGATGGCGTCCAGTTTTTATTGGTGGAGGAGAAACCCCGGATACCCGGGTAAAGACCACCGACCTTCCGCAAGAAAACTGGCAAACTTTCCCACTTAATTCGAAATGAACTAACTCTTATAAAAATACTTATCATTCATTGTTACCAGAGCATTCCCGGTTTTACACGCGTACATGTGCACGTGTCACATATACGGTGTAAAATAATTTAAGTTAAAATTAAACATGAAATTCAGAAATATTAAGTCATTTAAAAAATCTTCAATTAATATGATATCTTTATACAACAAATGTAATTTTAGATAACAAATAGATTGCGGTAGATTTTTTTTTCTCAAGCGCGTTCCCAGCAATATTGGTGACTTCCATTTATATCGCAGTTTTCGACAAATTTTGTCTATATTAAACAATTTTATTTCGAATAAATACCCCAAATCTGAAACCAAGATTTTTTCATCATTTAGGTACCATGCACGTCATTCATTTTAAACGTGTACATTCACATCCCCAGCTTTATTCATCACTAAAAGGAAGTACGAGTTATAGCCCATTATGTCACTCACATGGTCCTCTGACCAGGTGTGTTATATCGCATACCTTGTCCATTCATTGGCATTTAAATGAATTACATAATTTGAGATGACAAAGAAATCGATTCAGTACCTATCAGATTATTACGAAACAAACAAAATAATTCATTTTATATCATATTTTCGTTTTGCGGTTGTAATAGATAGGCTACGTCTTTGTACAAAATAACATCGTCTTTGTAACTATATAATGTATAACTGATGGACAATAAGGATTATATATATATATATATATATATATATATATATATATATATATATATATATATATATATATAATATATATATATATATATATATATATATATATAAATTGTATGTGGGCGCCCAACTAAATAACCAACACGTCGTCGTCGTCGGGAGTCGGGGCTCCTCTTTGCGCGTTGCGATGGACGCGTGACACTCTTTCAACTGTTTCTCAGGCACGTCGAAGCGCGGGCGGGCGGCGCGGTTCAGCTCGTACCCGTCGACGAGTTCCTTCATCACCGCATTGTACCGACATCGCATTGTAGACAGGAGTGATATGTTTTCGCGCTGGCGTTTTTTTTCTAAAAAACTTCAATCGGGCGCAAACACATATCTAGATCGACCCAGTCGACGTCCCATTCAAAAGGCAATGCATAGCCCCTCTCCGCCAAATCCATGTGTGCCAATTTTTGCTCTTCTTTCATCTCATCCACCAAGAAGTCGATCAGACTCGACTCCCACTCCACCTCGTCGAGGAGTCGGTTCAGCCAGTACTCGTCGGTGAGTCGATCCAGCTGGTGTTCGATGTCGAGTTCGTTCGCGAGGGGGAGGTCCAGCTGGTGCTCGTCGGCGAGTCGGTCCAGCTGGTGCTCGTCGGTCCAGTCGGTGTTCGATTTCGAGTTCGTTCACGACCGCGTCGAATCGCGGGCGGACGGCGCGGTCCATCTCGCGGCGGGCATCCTCTTCGGGGGTGGCGCCGCGGACGAATCAGGAGACGGCCGCGTAGACGTCTTTCATCTTCCAGACGCCGCGGCGATAGAGAGATCGCATATAGACAGGAGTGACATGTTTTCATGAGCGGCCACCATTTCCTTAAATCAGGTTATAGATGGAGGAAGGAGAGGGGCGGTGCGGAGGGGAGGGACGCCTCATCGTGGAGGCGGGGGAGGTTTTTTTTTCGGGGATGGCGATTTGACCCATTTTTCAGGTATTTTTTTTAAGCCGGGGGACTGGGTGCGGGCCTGGTGTGTGCCCGCGCGCCCTTTTTAAATACACACACGATGGTGTGTCAAACTGGGTTACCTGTGCAGTAACATTTGCTGTGTTTTTACTGTCATGGTTGTTTAGAAACATCCCGACACCTCGCTTCGCGTCGGGCCTCGGGTGCCAACAAAATTGCTGTTGCTCTCAGAACCAGTCAATAACTGTATAGGGCCTACAGTCATCGATTTGTTGAAAAAAATGTTCAGTTATATCACGGTTACTCGAGGTAATTAGAAATTTAGTATTGTTTGTTTGTTTATTGTTGTTTAACGTCCCACTCAAGAATATTTCACTCATATGGAGACGTCACCAAATGCCGGTGAAGGGCTTCAAATTTTGGCCTATGCTCGGCACTTACGGCCATTGAGCAGTGAGGGTTCTTTAACGTGCCGACACCTACTGTGACACGGGACCACGGTTTTTACTGTCTCATCCGACAGACAGGAAACCAAACTGCCGCCGGCTGGACTCGAACTCAGGACCTCACGATCAAGAGTCGAGCGCGCTACCGACGGAGCCTCGAGTGCCAACAAAATTGCTGTTGCTCTCAGAACCAGTCAATAACTGTATAGGGCCTACAGTCATCGATTTGTTGAAAAAAATGTTCAGTTATATCACGGTTACTCGAGGTAATTAGAAATTTAGTATAATAATAATTATAATGCATAATGATAGATCCACCCCTGTGTTTGTAATAAGTTTTTATTTGCATCCGGGTCATGTGGCAGCGCGCGCAATGTTAAGCATCATGGCGACTCCCAGACGGAGTGTTGTGATGGAGCCCAAGATCGAAGATGATGATGCATTTGTCTTTTTGTACGACAGAAGAGATTCGGATTTGCCAGAAATAAAAATAGCAACAGGAGGTCTTTTCAGCTTTGACGATTTTAAAGACCGCGTGCGTGAGGTGAGTGCATATTGTAGCTCCTATTTCGTCACACTGCATGACTGCTGTGTTGTGTATCTGCAGGAGACGGGAGTTTCAACAGCTATTTAATTGTTGAATTTTATTTTAATTCACAAGTTTAAAGTTAAGTGCTCTGGAAATGTGAAATTTCGAAGTATCCAGCTTGTGATGAACCGGAAAATAAGTAATGTCTTCGTGTAAATACCTGATGACACGGTGTACCGTGTTAATTATAATTGCTCACCACGTTCGTATGTTGTTTTGGTTTACAGTGTAACACAGAGTGATCTCCCTTACATGCATTGTCTGCACAGAATGAAACGAAAGCTGGACACAAGATGTCAAGTTCAGTTATGAATTGATTAAGCAAATACCTCCATGGCTTGGATGGATGTTATCTATCCAAGTAAAACATAGAAACATGAAAATTATTATATGCTGGGCCATTTTCTGTCTTTTCCATTAATTTTGGCCCCATTCCGTATGCAGATATGTGCTTTTCCCCAATTTGATGTAAATAATTCCCAATTTTGTGAACAAACTATAACCATAATGAAAAATGAATTATTGCAGTAGGAAATGCATCTGAAAAAAGACTGACATACAGGGCTAGCTCTGGTCTGAATCTGATTTTTTCCCCTGCTAATAGTTAATCCAGAAAATGTGATGCTTCACCAATGATTTTTTTTTTCACCAAAATATATGGCAACATTATGTTGGTTTAGTATGATTGTAATGAAAAATGAATTATTGCAGGGGAAATTTCATCTGAAATTATGTTTTATACTTGCCAAATTTTGGATTTCTCCAGATCTCCGACTTTCTTCTACAGACATTATCCTTCAAAGTTAGCACCAAAATCCACTAAGGTTACGTCGATTAATATCGGACCATCCATAAAAAAATGTTGGTTTGCTGTCGTGACCTACCCACTCAAAACCCTGCGACTCAATTTTTTTTTATTGCCATTCCAGAAATTGTTGTTTGTTTTCATCAGTCTTCCGATATTTTCCCATTGCTATATATTGTACATGCATATATGGTTTACAGTTTTCCAGAATAAAAAATCTTACCTACCTACCTAATCACAGTAAAAAATCTGAGTCGCGTTGCAGCAAACCAACAAAATTTAAGGTTGGCCTCATCAACATACAGTCCTGTAAAACGCCCCATTCCCAATGGAAAATCTGCTGTTCTTTTCCCAATTTTGAGCAAAAATTTCCCAATTATGTTCACCATGTTATTCACATTCAGTATTAAACAATAAATAGGAGACTTTGGGACATTACGAACTGCACTTCGAAGACTTTAAATGAAAACCATGTTGTCAGTTAAATAAGAGAGGCTAAATAAATCACAAGTTTTGTGCAGGGATTTACATGACCTATCAATTTCGAGAGTCCCTAAGACCGCAAATAAAATTTTGAGAGTCCACACAGAAAAAATGGGAGTCCATGAGATCGAACTTATGTTGCATTTAATAAACATGTAGGAATTGAAAAAGGATTACATATACACACAATAGGGGTTCCAATACAACTTTGCCCCTCCCCCCTAAAAAAAAATCTTTTGAATTCATTTACAGCTGTGAAACTGAAATTAATATATCAAAAAATTGTGCTTCCCTGTTGATGCAGGGGTGGTGAAGTTGAGAGTCCAGACATCATTTTTGGGAGTAATATACTCAAGATCCTGAGTTGTGTAAATCCCTGTTTTGTGTCTTTATTCTTATGAATTAAATTACCATGGTTACATTTTCCCCACTTTGGCACATTGAGACATAAAATTCCCAATGAGATGGGTATAGGACCCTGTCCCACAAATAATCTATTAACCCATGGGTTATGATTATACATTTGATTTTTAGTAAATTTGTTTTGCATGACAAAGTTGAGAAAAATTTTAATTTTTATTTTATATTTTAGGCATTAAATATATCAGAAAAAGAAGATTTTGTGATCGCCACAACCAATAGAGAGGAGATCAAAGATGATCCATCTTGGGGTATGATCATAAAGAATATCAAGTTTTGTTTATTTAATTTCTCAGTGTCTTCATTATTTTGTTATTAATGCTAAACGGACAGAGAAGCTTTAGTTTGGAGAGTAATAGATCTTCAACTTGAAGGTCCCTGTTTCAATCTCTGATCGTGCCAGATTTTCACTGGTGAGTTCATCTCCTGTATGCACAGCTCTGTGCCTATATGAAGAGTAAATTGATCTAGATAGGAAGTGTAGTGTAGCAATGTGTAGTGGCACCTAAAAAGCTATTGGACAAGGAGGAGACAAAGACACACTCTCGACATCTCTCACTGCCTTACAGGGAAGAGTGGCACAGGCTTTAAGTAGTCACGCCACTTGTTAAATCAAGCTACTTAAAGCGAGCATGTTGTATAGAGTAACCAGCAAATTGGAACATTGTATGTACATAAAAATCGTCAATTTTAGTCTGAACAAGTGTAAAAGTGGCCGATGACTTACATTGCTTTTCATGAAAATAGCCAACACCGGACAGAATCCATCGGTTGTCGGCTTCTTTTGAAAGGGGAGGTATTTGGTTCTGATTTACTTGTAAGTTTACAATTTCTTGATTTTATCAGTGTCTGCATCATTTTCCTTCTGTGTTTTAGACATCATAGACAAGGGAGATACACTCTATGTCTTGAAACAGATCAACCAAGAGTTGTGTGCCCCTGCTCAGGAAAGAGTGAACTTCCTGCCTCACTATGATACCATTGTCAAGGGAGGAATGTATGAGTATTATGCGTCTGAAGGTCAAAATCCCTTACGTAAGTTAACAACTTTAATGCAGTAGACCATTTTCGAGTTGTCTCATTTCGCTTTGTCAGAAAAGTTTGTACTCAGATCATGTGACTTCAGCTGATATTTGGGCAAGGTGTCTATTTCAGTTATGTAATATTGTCATTGACAACATTCAACAATGTCTTATTTAAGTTCGTGTTCAAAAAATTATCTCTCTTATAAATATGGAAAGTGTCCTCACTTTCCTCTAGGCTTTTTTTTTTCCAAATCGGGCATCTTATTACTTCAGGATATTCATATTTATATTCTATACAAAAAAAACCTGATGATCGCGATGATGCCCTACTTTTCTCTTTGAAACTGCACACTATTATGATGAACTGTGATGGAACAAGACAACTCGAAATTGGTCTATTGTCGATGTACATCTTGATCTGGGTAAATGTCGTACATTGATGAGGGACACGGGAATCAGACTGATTTGGGTCTGTAAATGGGATACAGTCCCAGTGGCAAATCAAAACTTTTTTTTTTTCTAAAAAATGTTTTGGTTGAAAATTTCCAATTGAATGTATTTTAAAAAAATTTGCCCAATAGACCTTTTTAAGTTTGCTACTATTTAAGTTTTGCCATTGGATAAGATGGCAAATTTAAAACGAAAGCGAAATTTTCAGGTTAAGTAATTGAAGCATGGACATACATGCCGTCTATGACACTATGGAGATTTTGGGTGATTTTTTTAGTTAGTGATTGATAAATAATGATCAGAGAATTGTCATATGGCATTCCCCCTCTTTACTTTTTAGCTCGCCTGTTGGAAGAACAGAAGAGCTATTGCTGTCACTGCTTCGGCGTCGGCATCATCCTTTTTCTGTGTTAAGGTTTTTGTTTAAGTACATTGTGGGCAAAGTACTGCAGCTACAGCCACGAAACTTCACATGCACATTGTCTAGTGTCATTACACAACAGTGTAGGGGGTTGCTGGTTGCTGTGTCTTAATTTTGACCCAAATTTTTAGCTCACCTGGACTTAATCATTTACTATATGATTAGTCCTGCGTTAAGCTTTTTGTTTCAGTCCATTGTGGGCAAAGTGCTACAGCTACAGCCAAGAAACTTCACATGCACATTATCTAGGGTCATTCAGTGTCATTCTCCTACCAAAAAGCCCCCAAATCGACCAAATAAACTGGCAAAATGCGTAATTTTTTAGATTTTTGGCGAGTGTTTATCCTCATTCAGTCGCCGTACACATCGCGGACCAGTTTTTTCCCCTGAGCACGCGAAATCAAAAAGTTTGTCCGTTTTCACTGTGAAAATTACATTATCGAAATCATGGTCTGTTATGCGCTTTACAACAACCAATTTGGTTATTTTAGTTTCGGATAAACTAGAGCATCTAACTCACGTGGATTACTGTATAAAACCACGTTGTATTGCTCTCATGTTTTTCGACTTGAAATTTTCCTAACAGCCACATGATGACATTTTCTTTTCTCGGGTCGATTTCAACAGAAGCATCATTAGACACTATTAAGTTTTAAAAGATCTTGGTTAAAGGAATACTGGAACCGAGTTATGGCTAGTGTTCGACTAGGCCGAACTTTCTGTCCCGAATTCGATTTCAATTTAAGGCGGGTTTTTAAGTGGTAAAATCAGGGCAGAAAGTTTCGGCTAGTGTTCGACGAGGAGGGGCAGGCAGACCACAGCCCTAATTTCCTTTGGGGACTCTATCGTGGGGCAACACAATAAAACGGCCGTGACAGAATCCCCAAAGGTATTAACCACAGTCGGAACTTAGAAATTAAAATCGAGAGTCAAACACCCCGATTGTCGGACAAACACCTATTAAATTAAAGAACTTATAGAGTGTTTGTCTGACGATCAGGTCACGGGTTGTTTGGACTGTACTTACAGACAAAATTTACAATTCTTGTGAGCAGTCCTCTGTTTGGAAATTCTGTTGGAAAGAAACTGGCGCTAAAAATTTAAAAACAAAGTTTAAGGTTGCCTCAATATTAGAGTAACAAATTTTGAAAAATATAGGCATATAAACACTCCTCGATTGAGTTAAAAAAAATGCACAAAAGGTCAACATGCAGTTAATTACTCTTGTTTTAAATGGATAGAAACAATAAAATGTTATATCAACTAGTAAAAATTAATATTTTATTTCATTTGTGTATTTTCATCCAGTGTATTTTTTTAAGAACACACACGCACACATGTATATTATATATTGTCGTCTTTCACTTGATAAAGGCCAAATGGCCGGAAATTTGAGTGTTTTCTGTATTTTTCCCGCATATATATATATATATATATTGGCGAGTAAAAGTTCCTGGCTGGCTAGTAAAATTTCTGGTTCACTGGCCAAATGAAGAGTGAATTTTTTTAGTGTTGTAGAGCCCTGTCATTACTCATCAATGCATCAGGATGCTGGCTGCTGTGGCCTAACTTTGACCTAAATTATAACAAGCATAAAACAGGCGAGCTATATGGTCTGCCTTCGCGACCAACCATTTTTATAGGATTGAACATTTTATTGTTTAGCGGTATACAGGGATCATGCAGAATTCCCACCCTTCACACAATTTCTACAGTTTCGAAGCAATATAATGCACTATAAGGAAAAACACCAGCTTTGTTTACAACATGGGCGCAGACATTTTGGACACCCAAAGTTGTGCGGAGGGTAAAATGAGCCCAGTGATCTGATTGGTCATTAAATGAAAAAATTAGTTTTTGCCATTAATAAGTGGAAATAAAGGTGATAAAAAAGATACATGAATATTGGTAGTACTTTGGAAATTATAGGGTTGACGGTTTGAAAATTGAAAGGGAGGTGTCGATATGAAGAAAAGATATTTTCCTTTGGTGCGGAATACTACTACGAGTTTGTAAACAAGTGAAAATTTGAAGTAAAAAGGCAACGGCAACCTATACTTTTGATTGCAAATTTTTGTTATCAAAAAATATTTGATCTTTCAGCACAGGGTTACTTATTTGACCCAGATATAATAACATGGAGTGACAGTTGACCTGAAGTTTTTGTAAAATTAGCATATGGGCCTATGGGAAAATATTTGGTGGTGTCTGTCCTATAGAGAAATTCACCATTTGACACATGTATGAGCTGGATGAAGCCTGGATTTTTTTTGAAATAAGTAATTTCTCTGATTTTTATCACCTAAATTGCAAATTCATTCACTTTGTACTCATACTTTTTTAAACAGATTTGAGGGTCTCTATGAAATGGGGCACCTGTTGGGGGTCCACAAGATGCAAATTTAATAGGTGTGCTGCCTCTACACACATTATTATGCATTTGTTGCATATGAGATCTCTTATTTTATCTGTATGTTTTATCATTACCACCTAGAACTAATATTTAAGTCATTTATTTGGTCAAAAATTCCATCTGTACTTGGAAAATTCAAAATATACCCCCACCCTCTCCTACAAACAATGCTAACATGTTCTTTTTATAAAAAAAATTCATATTATTATGGTTATGCATAGTGAATAAATTTTAGCAAAAAATTTTGAAAATGATGTTTTCTATTTGTAAATTTTAAACTCATTTGAATTAAAATCAGACCTTTTTTGAGGTAAAGACTGGCTGATTTTTCTTCTTTTGTGGGGCAAAATCTACATATTGGACCATGTCATTTTACTCATGCAGTGGTATTTTGTTACCTGTACTGTATAATGAAGGGTAAAAAAAACCATCTCATTTTTAAGAAAATTGTATTAAACTGCATTTCAGCATTTAAGTCCCATCAGTAAAATATTTCCATCATGCCAATATACACTGTAAACAGTATAAAAATTCATTTAAATACCCCCCCCCCCCCTGCCCCCCCCACCTTATGCTGATCTGTACACACAAGAATTTCCATATTGTGGTTAGGTCATATTGTGTTAAAATTGGGTAATAGATAATTTGTAAATAAAAAATTTCTTTAGGAAATAGAGCGATTTAACATTTTTTTTCATAATCTATCAACATTTTAACCTGTAGAAGGAATATTTCAATTTTTTTAAATCCAGGAAATAGTTGTCCCAATAAGTGATTTTTATCTAATTATCATACTCCAAGTACCTGTAAAGATAATTATAAAGTATCAATTATATATTTTTCTGTATTAACTCATCTAATATTTCATTCAAGTTGCATGTTTTCATAAGTTTTCTCAAATTTTCAGATCATGCATTTTTTGTTTGAATCACCTTTCCCCCCCCCCCCCCCCCCCCCCCTCCTTCCAGCAATGTCACTTAACACTCTCTTGTTGGTCATAACCAGACAAAAATTAACACCTGATGTTGACTTTTTACTGTTTCAAAACTTAGTATATTAAAATTTGAACTTAGTTTTTCATCTGAAACAGAACCCCCCCATGGGGGGCGGGGGGGGGGGGGGGGGGGGGGGGGTCGGGGGGGGGGGGGGGGGGGGCCCCCCCCCCCTATACATATGTCATATACTTTTAAAAGCAATTTGACTATCATTTTGCACCAATTTAAGTGTCAGTCATTTTAAAGTCAGACTCGGTTATCTGCCCTCTGTATTTTAATTACTTACATCATGAGAACTGTAATTAAGAGATGGAAACAAAACATGGACATGTCTGAAAATGAGTACATAACATATTTTATATAAATGAACACAATAAGTCTATTGAAATGTGTTGTATGTAAGGGTAATCCCCTCCCAGAAGTTTTTACACTTTTATTAAAGGGTACACTTCATTCCTTGTCAATAAAAGCAATTTGATTGATATAAAAAATGACATGGTTTACTTTTAAGTGAGCTTCAGAAATTATGTCTTTACTTATGGTGCCTAATTGGTTCCATTGCTCATTAAGCAATGATCCAAATTTTAAATTTTGTTGAAAAAATGAGTATATTTTGTCACTTTTTCCATTATAAGGGGTACCTTCTACCCTTATTTGATATCATGGTCAATATTGGTAAATAATGGTATGAAAAATCAATTCAAAATAATGAAGTATATGTGTTACAAACAATTCTGAATGAAAATCATGAAAGAAAAACAGACAACTTCTTCATATAAATGGGCATTTATTTGTTAATATCAATGAATGGGATTGAGTGGTGAGGGGTGTGACACCATTATAGACTGTGTGTTCTCTTCAGGTTGGGTTCTTCAGGTTGGGTATCCCCACTCCCATTAAAAGGGGGCTTGGTGTACAGTTTAGTGAGATTTCCAAAAAATGCAAAATGACCAATTTTTGGCAATGTTTTAGATAAATTCTATAGGAAAACACCAGCTTTTTGTTTACAACATGGGCCGCAGACATTTTGGAACCACACTCCAAAGTTGTGCGGAGGGTAAAATGAGCCCAGTGATCTGATTGGTCATTGAAATGAAAAAATTTAGTTTTGCCATTAATAAGTGAAATAAAGGTGATAAAAAAGATACATGAATATTTGGTAGTACTTTGGAAATTATAGGGTTGACGGAGAAAATTGAAAGGGAGGGGTCATATGAGAATAGATATTTTCCTTGGTGCGGAAATACTACGAGATGTAAACAAGTGAAAATTTTGAAGTAAAAATTGCAACGGCAACCTATACTTTTGATTGCAAATTTTGTTATCAAAAATATTAATCTTTCAGCAACAGGGTACTTATTTGACCCAGATATAATAAAAAATGGGAGTGACAGTGACCTGAAGTTTTGTAAATTAGCATTGGGGCCTATGGGAAAATATTTGGTGGTGTCTGTCCATAACTAGGACTTTTTCAAGGAGTTTCAGTGTGTCTTATTACTATTCATACATTTGTTATAACATCTGTCATATCAGTTATCACAGTAGTATGAAAATTAAACTAAAATGATAATTTTGATACTCAAAGTCGTCTATACACTTGAAACATTTTAACACACAATAGGATCAAATTCCAACGTGCGCATGAATATCGAAGACTAGTATTGATATTGTTGTTGAGAGAGACAACTCTCTCGCATGTCATTGCAGCTGAAGTCTAAATTTAAGAGTCGTGTTGAAGTACAGTTGTCCGATAGGATCTCGGTGTTCTACGTTTACATCTCTGATCACCCGTGCCAAGTGAAATTTTCAATCAGGAAAGTAAAAACCTGCCCACTTGTTTTTTTTTTGTCCTGGAAAGTTTTTTTTTTTAAAATTACTGAGAAAATTACTGGATACCTAATCGTCATTGGATAATCAAGGGGCCTACTCAAAAGCCCATTTGTAATTACAATTAATAGAACCTGTGTCTGAGCGTAATGCACTGGGTAAATTAATTATCTTTTAAGTTACGAAAACATAGGGATTTAAAATTCAAAAACTGGATGATAAAAATACATTGTGTACTTTATATTTACATGTATACCGCAATATTTTTAAACAAACAATCTTCCTCTTGCACAGGAAAATCTCTTGTCGCTACCGCAGGGTTAAAGAAAATTTTATTATCCACTCAGCACGGTGCACAGTGGCTTTGGAAATTCACTCAACACTTGGGCAAATTTACTCAACACCTACCACAAGTGAAAATTATTTTTGAGGAAAAGAATATGATATTTATTAAGATGAATCATTTGAAACTGAAGTTCTCTATAACAACAAAAATTCAAACACAAATTTTAATACTGCAAAACTGAAAAATATAAACACTGAAATAGTAGCTCAGTCACTAGACCAAAAATCCTGCCATGATTTTAAGCTACTGACTAGATTTATGTACTGTGGTAAATTCAGGTTGTGTCATGTTTTGTTGTGGTAAAATATGAATTTAAATAACTTAAAATCGAGGCAGAAATTCAGCCAACTCAGTCATGCAGCACATGACCTCTGTATTTCGCCCACCGGTAGTTATCTTACTTGTGTATAGTGACTGCTTACTGGTGGAAGGGAGATAACTTGAAGATAATTCTCGTGGGATATTGCGAGAACTAATCAACAACATGGCGCAATACATGATGTTTTGATAGTCACAACACATCTAGAGGTGTTAATTAACACCCCAGGTGATAATTAGGCACTCATATGTGCTTTTTGACAGGGTGCTTTTACAACCAGGACCTAACAACTATCACTGACTGATTGATGTTTTGTTTTTGATCGTCAAATGTTTTCGGTGATGATTACTTAATCAGCGAAAGACTAAGACTAATGAAACATGTGACCCTTTATATAAAGACCACCTGTCTATAAAGACCGGTTTTATAATTTCCCCCTGAGCAGTCTTTATATACAAGTTTCAGGGCTCTACAACACTAAAAAAAATTCACTCTTCATTTGGCCAGTGAACCAGAAATTTTACTAGCCAGCCAGGAACTTTTACTCGCCAATATATATATATATATATATATATATATATATATATATATATATATATATATATATCAATATATATATATATATATATTAATATATATATATATATATATGTGTGTGTGTGTGTGTGTGTGCATGTGTTCATAAAAAATCCACTGGATGAAAATATAGAAATGAAATAAAATATTAATGTTCTCAGTTTATGTAACATTTTATTGTTTCAGTCCATTTAAAACAATGTTATTAACTGCATGTTGACCTTTTTGTGCATTTCCCTTGATCAATTCAGGAGTGTTTAAATGATGCCTATATTTTTTTCATATTTTGTAGTTCCTAATATTGAGGCAACCTTAAACTTGTTTTTTTAATTTTTTAACGCCAGTTTCTTTTCGAACAGAATTTACAAAACAGAGACTGTCCACAAGAAATTGTAAAATTTTGTCTGCAATTTAAGATCTAAAGTCCAAAACCCGTGACCAGATTGTCAGAACAAACACCTATACAGTTCTTTAATTTATAGGTGTTTGTCCAACAATCGGTGTTTGATGACTCGCCATTTTAATTTCCAGATAAAATTTCCAGTTCTGACTTGTGGTTAATCCCTTGGGGATTCTGTCGCGGCCCGTGTTATTGTTGTGTGAAACACGATAGAATCCCCAAAGGAATCTAGGCTGTGGTCTGCTTGTCCCTCCTCGTCGAACTTAACTAGGCCGAACTTTCTGCGCCAATTTTAACCACATAAAAATCGCTTACAATTAAAATCGAAATTGGGGCAGAAAGTTCGGGCCTAGTCGATAACACTAGCCATAACAGTTTAACACTGTTCCAGTATTCCTTTGAACCATCGGTTGGTTTAAACTCAAAAGTGTCTAATGATACTTCTGTTGAATTCGACGAGAAAAAAAATGTCATCGTGTGCTGTTAGGAAAATTTCAAGTCGAAAACATGAGAGCAATACAAACGTGTTTTTATACGTAAATCCCACTGTGCGTTTAGACGCTCTAGTTTATCGAAACTGAATAACCAAACTGGTTGTTTGTTAAGCGCACATAACAACCATGATTTCTATAATGTAATAATTTCACAGTGAAAACGGACAAAAATTTTGATTTCCGTGTTCGAAGAAAAAACCAGGTCTCAATGTGGCGACTGAATGAGGTTAAACACTCGACTAAAAAATTATCGCATTTGCGAGTGATTTGGTCGCATTGTAGAGCGCTGAGTTTGACCATGCAAGTGAAACAACACAAGGTTTAAGAAATGAATCTGTTCTTGACATCGCAATATTTAGGCAATGGAGATGCAAAATGAGGTCATGGGCAAAGCATGGCCATTGAGTGATGTGGCAATTTTTAAGCATTAAACATATGAAAAAAAGGAATTTATGTTTTACTTTTACTTCCCCAAAATATTCTAGAACACCGTTAACTATTCTCATCTTTAATGTTTACATAGATCTACAATGAATTTATATTAACTTCTGTTACGTTTTTCCATGAATAACAAATTCAACATCAACGCCTCATTTTATTAAGCATCAATAACTTAATAAACTTAGGTATATATCTCTATATATTTCATTGCAAGGCAGCAAAAACAAGCATCTACATAGCTTTCATTTCTGTAATATAAGAAAAGAATGAAGAAAAATAATGAGCAAAAAATACAGTTATTTTGACACCATTTATTCTATATGAATTTTTCCATTCATTGTTATGATCCATTTGAAATTATATTATTCTTAGTATCCCAGAATTCTTACGTAAGTAAAAAGTTATTCTTTCATTAACAATGGATAAGTATTCTGATTTTCTATCAAGTTATGGCAAAAAATATATGAAATTTACAAGGTGCTTGGAAAGTTCATCAAGAATCTTCCTCTATGGTAACCATGCTACATGAAAATTATCTATGGTATCCAGGCGACAGGAAAATTATCTTCCTCTATGGTATCCAGGCGACAGGAAAATTATCTTCCTCAATTGTATCCAGGCGACAGGAAAATTATCTTCCTCAATTGTATCCAGGCGACAGGAAAATTATCTTCCTCTATGGTATCCAGGTGACAGGAAAATTATCTTCCTCAATTGTATCCAGGCGACAGGAAAATTATCTTCCTCTATGGTATTCAGGCGACAGGAAAATTATCTTCCTCAATTGTATCCAGGCGACAGGAAAATTATCTTCCTCTATGGTATCCAGGCGACAGGAAAATTATCTTCCTCAATTGTATCCAGGCGACAGGAAAATTATCTTCCTCAATTGTATCCAGGCTACAGGAAAATTATCTTCCTCTATGGTATCCAGGTGACAGGAAAATTATCTTCCTCTATGGTATCCAGGTGACAGGAAAATTATCTTCCTCTATGGTATCCAGGTGACAGGAAAATTATCTTCCTCTATGGTATCCAGGCGACAGGAAAATTATCTTCCTCTATGGTATTCAGGCGACAGGAAAATTATCTTCCTCTATGGTATCCAGGCGACAGGAAAATTATCTTCCTCTATGATATCCAGGCGACAGAAAAATTATCTTCCTCAATTGTATCCAGGCTACAGGAAATTTTTCTTTTTATTAAGTTTCTTGGTACTAAATTTCAAGACATTTACTCTGTCTGAATTGTCAAACATTTTTGAGAATGACTGAAAAAGAAATGGCTTTACAATATTTTTTGGAAAAAATCTTGTTTTATATGAAATATATAGTAAAAAATGATAAGGACAAGTAACTACTGCTGGTTCTCAGACACCGCCATGTGCAAAAAGAAATCGCCGATGAAACCATTTTATTCACATTTCATAAAAAAAATCACCGCCATGCGGCAAGTAAAAATGTTAGTCATTTCAAAAGGCTTAAGTTTTGAAAATGATCCATTTTCTTCTATTTGTAGTTCAAAGTGCATTTCTAAAACCAAGTTAGAAACTAAAATAATTATTTTATTGACAATTTAACATGTAAATCTTTACCTCATGCCCGAAAATGTCACAGAGCACATTGTGTGTTTTCTGCT
Source organism: Atrina japonica (assembly GCA_030159075.1). Taxonomy (NCBI): domain Eukaryota; kingdom Metazoa; phylum Mollusca; class Bivalvia; order Pterioida; family Pinnidae; genus Atrina; species Atrina japonica. Next base: position 95,588 of record BROG01000850.1, read on the forward strand.
GTTGCTTGCAGTTTATGGAGGAAGTGGAAGTTGGGTTACTGAACGGAACTGAATTTCAGGATGTGTTAAATTGATGATGCATGTAACACTATATAGTGTATAAAAGTTTTAAAATCTGATTTAAATGTAGGTGAATGATAAAAGTAAACTTAGTCACTGTAAATAAAAGTTTTAATGAAATACATAAAAATGGATAGCTATTGTTTTCAAAAATGAAACTTTTGCAATATGCATTGATTTTTAGACACATAGTAGTTACATTTTGTACAGCTTTGTAAATTAGTAATGATAATGATTGATGATAATTATAATGATGCATTTACAATTAATTTTCTTGTAGATTCAAAACATAAAAATCTTTTGATAAATACTATTAATCTTTTAGCATTTTATATTTTTAGGTTGATATATTTCAGTATTTAAAAACCAAGTGAATAAGACAATCACATAACGTTTTGTTTACAATTTATTGAAGGTCTCAATAAAAGACATTTTTGTTTACATAAAAGTCTTCTTATTTTCTTGCCTTCAAGGTATATAAACAATAATTTGGAAATAAAAAATAAAAATAAAATACCTACCTACCTTGCCCATTTTGGAAGGCCAATTATCTGAGTACCAGAATATTTTTTTACATGGCCCTAATGTTTATAAACTTTTGACAAGTGGCTGTATCTATTTCTTAGTGCGATTCCAATATCTGAAACATTATTTTTGATGTTTTGAATCATAAGTGGTATGATGATGACATATCCGCATTTAATAAATTGTTCAGTGATAGTGCCTATATGAAGCCAATGTCGGGCTTTATTTATTGCTGATCTTAAAATTATCAAGAATTTTCAAATGCTGGTGAAGGGCTTCAAATTTTGGCCTATGCTCGGCACTTACGGCCATTGAGCAGTGAATAGTGATGCAACGATGTACCGTGGGACGGTATATCATGGTATATTTGGCATGGTTCGGTTTCTGGTTCTTTATTTCGTGTTCACAATACGTCAGCAATACATTTCGGATTTTGTCGTATTATTCCGGATTAACTGTCCAATATGGGTTTCATACCTTAGGGTTCGACTAAAAAGCGTGGTCCTCCTTCGATGTTTAAGGTGGTAAATTAAAAGCATTATTGCTTTAAGAGTGGAAGAAAAAGACGGTAAAATATTACAGTTAAAATCACAATGTTTGTCTGTACCGTTGTTACATTATTCGGGCAACACATCAAACATGGTCACTCACTCAAAACGATGTCATGTAGTCATAGCCCAGACATAGGCCTCACTCGATAATTGTCTGCGCTCAAAAGGAGAAGCAGGTCCCAGTGCATGCTCTAATGGGTACCAGACGGCGAGGTATTGGACGAATAAGTTTACAGAGGGCCTTTAAATCTTAGATGCAAATAAATTTCCCTCATTCAAAAGAAATTTCAAAATCAATTACAAACTTTCTGGTGCTTGATATGAGACCATTTTCTCCAGTAGAATCAGACGCATTTCGTGATAAATAAGTGTTGCATAGATGCATATTCTTGTTTTGTTTTCAGGGTTGTGTTTTCCTTTTCAGGAATAATAAATTTTCCTAATCGCAGAATTTGTTTCTTTTTTTATTATTTTTGTTCGGATTTCAGAGTAGTCTAGTAAAATAAAATGTATCACGGGCCAAATATTGTGATATGTATCATTGTAAAGAGAAGTGTATCATTGCACCCCTAGCAGTGAGGGTTCTTTATTATGCCGACATCTACTGTGACAAGGGACCTCGGTTTTTAATGTTTCATCTGAAGGACAGGAATCCAACTTGCCGTCGGCTGGACTCGAACTCATCGGCTCTTAGGCAAATTTAAAATGGGGTGAATATGTTTTCTATCATATAAGAGCAAAAATAAGCAGGGCGAAAACTTCCAGGTATTCTAATACAATAAAAAGTCTGCACAATAGTGTGTCCAGTTCACTTTTTGAAATTGACAGTGTATAGAAGCATTAAAAATATGAGATTTTCCCATGGTAAGTTAATAAAATCACAATATTTTCTCCAATTGTAAAGGACCCAAACTTGGCCCCAAAGTGTTAAAGGGGGGAAAAAATGATGATTCTAATTTATCTTATAGTGCCAAAGGTATGTTTGTTAACCTAGACAGCCCAAACAGCACAAAGCGTGGACCACCAACAAAACAGCATTTGTAAGAACAATAACACTCCGGGATTGTCCACCTTATCATTGGGGGGGGGCATTCCCGATACAAAAAAAATTAGTTTTCCCCAATTTGCAGTCGAAATTTCCCATTGGAAGTTAAATACATTTCAGGGGATTCTTGTATATTCAAACAGTTTTCATATTTCCCAATCACAGTATACAGTGAAACCTGTATATAGGGGCCACTCAAGGGACCAGAAAATATTGACCTTTATGTGCAAGTGACCCTTATACACAGGTTCAATTTAGTTGAAGTATGCATTAAAGGGACTTGAAGAATCTGGCCTTTATAAACAGGTATACCTTATATAGAGGTGGCCAGTATAGCAGATTTACTGTATTTTGTTCAAATTCCCGAATCAAAAGGCCCAGGCCCCATTCCCAAAAGAGGTGGAAAATGTGTAAACACTGCAGAGATGTAGTACCAAATAAGAATGCTACAGAAATCTTATAGTTCTATGTACTGTTTTTCATCATTTCAGCATATGCCTTTGCAGAACTCATTGATAATGCATTATCAGCGACATCAGAAAATAAAGGAAGCAGGAATATAGAAATAAGACTGGTGAGTCTTCGGATTGTCCTTAGGTTGTTGCGTACATTTATTACGGAGCTGAAACAAATATTGACAGTTAATATTCACGTGAATATTGGTACTTATATGAATATTTTTTTCCCTTCTTTATGTTAGTGTTCTTAGCTAAGTATGTAAATATTTAAGTGTCGGAGGACCTAAGTCATAATAATAGACTTGGTCTGAGGACCATACTTGTCTGCGACAAAGAATAAGGACTTGTGACTTACAACCAAACCAGGTCATATGTTAATGAATAGCAAGGGGCAGTGTGTAGACCCAAGGCATTGTTGTGTGTACACATGTATTATAATCTTTGTAAATGTAGCAGGTTAAAGTACAGTGAAACTTGTATATAATGACCTCCTTAGGGACACAAGAAAACCCGTCTTTATTGGAAGGTGGTCTTTATTTAGAGGATGATTTGTACGCAAATGGTACTATTTGGGAAAGCAAAAAATGGACTTTGTGACCAGACAGTCTTTATACACTGGTGGTCGCTAAAGCAATTTTAAGTATTCATAAGCTATCAAGATCTTATTTGAAAATATGCTAATATGCTAAAGAAGACTGGCAAGGCTGATAAATCAGTCCAAGTGTTGTCTTAAGATCAAGTAACTTGGGATTACCACTTCTTGATAAAATGATTTATGACATTCCATAAAACTTTTGACAATTTTTTATGTCCCTGGCCTGAAAGGTCATCTAGTGTTTGGATTGTCCGTCTGTTTGTCTGTCCGTAATTCTGTCCCACTTACATATAAAGTGCAATATTTCAAGTTTGGATTATGATACAGTTACCAAACTTAAGACTGTAAGTTCATCTAAGGGTTGCTCACACTTTACTGACATCCGACACAGCTGTTGGTGGTTTGGGGTCAAAATGTAGGACATTGCAAAGTTTTGTTGGGATGGTGGGGCATTTGTGTTATTGTTGTTTAAAATGATAATTTGATTTACAGCATTTGGATGAAAGTAATCCACAGTCTAACTGCATTTTTGTGTTGGACAACGGACGAGGCATGACACCGCGACAGCTAAATAACTGGGCCATTTACAGACTTTCCAAATTTATACGCAAAGATGAAAGAGGAAAAGTGTGAGATTTCTTAGTTTTTATTAAAAGTGTGAAATGAATTTGAGATAATATAAATTTTGATATAATGTTTAGTTACTTTATATGCATATAAAGTAGCGCACTCATGAATTGGCCCTCTCAGGTGGTATAAATCTTAAATTTGCACACTTAGTCTTATTAGTTTTGTCATGTATAAAGAATGGACAAATTTTAAGCGCTGCCCTTGAATTAGCGCAATGACTTGAGCGCAAAATTCGCTAATATTAGAATACCGCTAAAATAAGTAGACATACAGTATACAGTGTATTAGGAAATTTGATTTCTAGTACATGTATTTGTTTTGAATGGCGTTTTACACCACAGTCAGTTGCAGTAAAAACTGCCTTAGTGACGCCCCCCTGTATGTGAAGACTCCCTAATGTGAATGTATTGTAGGTTGCCCAACAGTATTTCCTATTTATTGCAATTGTTGCACTGTAATCCGATACAAAGTTTCCATCAGAGCTGCTCTTCTGAATGGAATTCCAGTCATCCAAAATATTTGATGACGTTGCTAAAAGAGGAATGTGTTTTTAACTTATTCACCCATACAGGCACATTTGGATTAGCCTAAGTGATTGATTTATGGAAGAGTCCATTGTTTTTCAGGGGTTGATGAGTTAAATTTGTGTACACCATTGAATAAGGGACATGTAATGAAAGAACAAAACCACACAAATGTTTCTGTCAGCATCAGCAGACTGTATCTTTGCAGGGAAATGATTCAACGAGAGTAGCTCTGGTTGAATCCTTCCGCTTCAACAACTGGTGCAGTATTTGTCTTATTTCCATTAGTGGAACTCTTCATATTAAAGGCGCTTTTAGTAGTGTCTCGGGGACAACATGTAAAGAAATGAACTTCAACATGGTGGTAAATACAAACTACCGTAATTTACATTGAGATTTGTTTTGAAGTCCAAAGAAATTAAACATTCCAACAAGAAAAAAGATGAAATTATTAACCTGTGTGAGATTGCCGACACACTAAATTTGCCTAATGGCGAGTGTATGGCGCAATATTTGTTTTAGGTCCTTCTTGTCTTACTAAATCTAGCCATTTTTTGTGACTATTGGCAACTGGTAAAATCGATTATCTTTTTTTTTCTGCCATCTGAAATGCAGACTAATGTGATACAGTATTTCACAGGCCATATTTTACATCCATTTTAATCTATAAAATTACTTTCTTTTTATTTACACATTGTCGCGTTTTCCCTGTAATCTCGTGAGATATGGTGAGATTTGGGTTATTTTTGTTTTTCGTGTGAAAAGAGTGATCAAAGGGTGGTAACTCTGATAAGGTGGTCATAAGACGTATTCTGATGCAGATAGAAATATATATGTAGTTTTGTTTATATACTAACTCATCAAATCCTGAAAAACATTGGACTCTCCTGTAAATCCAAATCTGTCTTTAGGGATCAATGAGTTTCCCAGTCTGTATCAAATGACTCCCTGTTTTACGTGACCAAAATCTGAAAGTCCCTTTAGGCAGTCTCTACTGTGAATGGCAGCAACTACTTACATTGTACCTGGGAAGAGACCACTGGCCATCTAAAGTAAACTGGCAAACTTTCTCACAAAGTCAGCCGAGGTTCCAGTGAGGCTCTAAAGGGTGCTGACCAGAGTCTAACCACTGGACCATTGAGGCCATTGATAAGGACATATTTTTTTGCACCACACAAATATATTCTGTGATAGTAATTTAATATGGTTTCTGATATTTACTGTTTTTTAAAGTTTAAAAACTGAACTTATTTGATATGTACAATTTTATTGTTATCGTTTACAGGAGTTTCCTAGAAGACCAGGATGACGAGGAACCTGTTGAACAAAGCCCTGCCCCACTATCGCTGAACAGTGATATCTCTTACTTTGGTGTTGGTGGCAAACAGGCTATTTTCTTTATAGGAAATGCTACGCGAGTAAGTATTATGGTTCCCTATTTTCTACCTCGCTCAGGTCATATATGATGTATGTACCGGGATCTATGATTTATACATAGTTTCTCAGGCACTGCTATATGATTTATGTATAGTTTCTTGGGCACTGCTACATGATTTATGTGAATTTTCTCGGTCACCGCTGCACCTGTTTTGAGGGACCCACATCACTTTATGTTTTATTAAGTAATGATAAATATAAAAGAGAAATCGCTGTATTGAAAATTTCGATTGTCAGCATCCGTCTGTGAAGTACCTTCAGGAAAGGGCTGGTCTAAAAAAAATCTTTCTGGAGACTATTTCTGACATACAAGAATGTTGCTCCTTTCTCTTCAAATCGCTGCCTCGCAATAAAATATGGATACAGCATGTCATGTGTCAGGTCGTAGTTGTTCCTGGTGATCTTACGAGGGAACTTTGACATCAAACGAACATGTACAGTTGGTTGGTATATATGAAATATTGAAAAAGACCCCTTCCTCATTGTTTTGGACCGAAGTTAAAAAAAGACTGTTAGAACCGAAACAATACTGAAGATTATCCTGGAATACAGTATAAAGGTAAAACATCACTCTCTGTCATGTATATCCTTCTTATGAATAAAGACGGATATTGTCCATGACATTCTGAAATCTACATACTTGAGTAATGATCAAGCCATAACATACAGCTGTGGCCTAAATGACTTTGTCATTTTCTAGTTTTTAGGTCATCTGAGCCTTTGGCTCAGGGTGACCTATTGCGATCATCTTTTGTCTGTCGTCATCCGTCATGCGCCGTCAACATTTACATATTTTCGACTTCTTCTCAAGAACCAGTGGGCCAATTTTAACTAAACTTTGCATTCAGCATCCCCATGTGAAGACGCATAAAGTTTACGAATGAAAAGGGGCTAGGACCTATATGGGCCTCAAAAGGGGTCAAAAAGGACCAAAACTTGGTACATCTTTAAAAATCTTCTTCTCATGAACCAATGATCAGATAACTTTCAAATTTTGAATGCATGATTGATAAATCAATATCTACAAAGTTTGCATAAAAAAATGAAATATGTCCATAAACAACCCACTAGGGGGCGTTTCAGTAACACGATACAATTGTATTACAAATTGCTTAATAACTCAAAACTGACCAACTTTTTGTATACAAAGATATATGAGAAAGTTGTTAAGAATTATCTAATTATTATTTTGACAAAATTTCAAGGTCAAAGGTCAAGGTCACAGGCACCTAAGTAAATGGAAAATATAAGTTTTTTTTGGTAAAATTTTTGACATTTTTGACTACTTCTCCAGAACTATTGGACCAGTTTGAACCAAACTTAACAGGAAGTATAACCATGTAAAACCGCATAAAGTTTGCATATGAAAAGGGGATAAGGCTAAACATGGCTGTCATGGCTTTAAATAGAACGAATGAGTCAGCAGATATTTTTGATTTAATACATGTATCTCCAAAATTATGAAAGCTAGAGAAAAAACTGTTACCGTAGAATGAGCAGCTTGCAAAAATCTACAATTTTTTCATTTTGGTGGAAATTGTCTGGTCGACCCTTATGTGAGTTATTTTCCCTTTTTTGTCAATTTTTCATGTTTTAGGATGGTTTTTGACATTATCTTGAAAAGTATAATAGGTAGGGTGAAAGTGAAAGAAGCAAAAATGTTCAGCTCACAAAGATCTACAAAAAAGTCAATAGGGCTGAAATTGTCAGGTCGCTCCTTATGGCAGTTATTTCCCCTTTCTTGTGAATTTTTCATGTTTTTGGATGTTTTTTTGCCATTACCTTGAAGAAAAATGTTCAGCATGCAAAGATCTACAAAAAAGTCAATTAGGCCAAAACTTGTCAGGTCACCCCTTATGAGAGTTATTTCCCTTTTTAGTGGATTTTTCATGTTTTTGGAAGTTTTTTGACATTATCTTGAAAACTATAATAGCTAGAGTAAAAGTGTTAAAGAAGCAAAAATGTTCAGCACGCAAAGATCTACAAAAATGTCAAAGGGTCGAAATTGTCAGGTCGCCCCCCCCCTTATGGGAGTTATTTCCCTTTTTAATGGATTTTCATGTTTTTGACAGTTTTTCCCTATTATCTTGAAAAGTATAATGGATAGAGAGAAAGTGATAGAAGCAAAAATGTTCAGCTTGCAAAGATCTACAAAAAAGTCAACAGGACCAAAATTGTCAGATCACGCCTTTTGGGAGTTATTTCCCCTTTTAAGTGGATTTTTCATGTTTTTGGATGTTTTTTGACATTATCTTGAAAAGTATAATAGGTAGAATAAAAGTGAAAGGAGCAAACATTTCAGCAAGCAAAGATCTACAAAAAAGTCAATAGAGCCTAAATTGTCAGGTTACCCCTTTTGGGAGTTATTTCCCCTTTTAGTGGATTTTTCGTGTTTTTGACAAAAAGTATAAGTTTTTTGTCAAATTTGAGAGATTTTTTATTTCTTCTCACGAACTCAAGTGGACTAAGTTTAGCCAAACCTGACTTGAAATTTTTCTCAGGTGACCGTAAAGGCCCATTGAGCCTCTTCTTTTTCGTAATTTTATTGTTTTTCTCCTTCCACAAGATGATCACAAAACCACAGAACTCCAAAGATATCCACGAGTTGACGATATCGAAGGAAGAATTCAAGATGAAAGAACTCAACAGGGATGCTATTTATAGTGGCTTCATAAGAAACAGACAGGTAAGAAAATTCCATGCCCTTTTTTCTTCCAATTTTTAGAAAAGCAATTGGCAATGATGCAATTTGGTATTTTTACATGATTTTGTTTCAAATTTTGAAAAATTGTTTGCACACATGTAAATCTTAATATTATGGAACTTCTATTTTAAATACATTTGCCCCTGCATTAACTTAAATTTCATTGTGGTCCTTGTCTTTTCACCAATTGGAAAAATTTTTTTCATCAAATTGGGGAAAAACGTGCATTGAAAATAGGACCAAAGCCGAAAATTGGCCAGATACAAGCTGTAGAAAAAGGCTCGAGTTCCTCGTAAAAAACTGTGCTTGTGGTTCCAAATTGGGAATTTATTTTTTTTCATCAAATTGGGAAAAAAAAACACAGTTTTGGGATGGGGCTGAATATCGGCCAGGTAGAAACTATGGCAAAAGGCTCGAGTTAAAATATGTAGACTTAGTCAGGGTTCCGTAATGACTTGTAATACTTGTTTTCAAAACATATATTCGTATTTGGCAGTGTTTTCTGGAAAACATGTGAACATAAAATAATGAGGGTATTACCAACCTGATTCACTGAGTTATGTTACGGAACCAGAGATAAATAAACATATTTTTCTAGTGCATATATTTAATTTCGATGTTGTATTTTTTCAATAATACTCATAGTAACTGTAAATAGCTTGACAAAATCCTCGCTCTACATGCATGTTTCCACGCCCTAACATGCGTAAGTGTCCAGTCAAGAAGTGATGTACATGTACTGTAGGTGTGTAATGTTAAAAACGAACCAATCCAGGAGAACGAAAGAATTGTTTACGCCGTTTTTATTAGGCCTGTCTTATCAACACAATCAGCTTGTGCTACCCAATTTGTTTTTTAAACAAAGTTTGATCTATTGTTCTCTGCAAGTAAAGTAACTGTTGATTTTAGTGTATCAATTAATTAATACTGTTTTCACCAATGGCTGACCGTGGCAGTTTTTAAAATTATAATCAATATATGGGTTTGGCATTCAGTATGATTTTTAATAATGGCAGCCATTCGAGTGGAACAGTTTGACAGCTCATGTACTGCAAAGCTGAGACAAATAACATCGTCAAAGAACAACTACGTATACATTTTAATAAATAAAAAAAAAGCAACAAGGTACCTGTGATATTATTTTATTTCTTTAGATGGAAAATACCTTCAATTAGAATAAAACTGAAGTAGGTCCCAAACTCGGTGATAATGTTAATTTTATCCCGGTCTCATACTTAAATTTTCAAAAGATATTTTTGGGAATATGAGCTCTGATTTTTTGCCTACCAACTGGGACTCGCCTATAAGTTGGTACCCCTTTTTGAGATCGAAAATTTACTCCACAAAATCCGACTTATAGGCGAGTATATACGGTAAAACACGAAACAATCATGGACAACACACTGTCCGTTATTTTCCTTTGACCATTAGTACATAAATTTTCCAATTATGCTTGAAATTTTCGCCTTCATCTTAAATTTGCCCTCTTGGCAAAGGGCGAAAATGGCAAAAATTAAACAGGGGACGAAAATTTCCAGGTGTACAGTATTCAAGCATCGTGATATCGTTGACTCCAATAGAAAAGACCGCCTTTATAGAAAAGACCGCCTTTATACTTATTATGTACTTAAACAAACACAAATCACATACATCGTTGTGAAACTCCTCAAAACTGTATTTTTGACATTTATTATGTGTCTATCTTACTGAGGGGATGTTACGCATGAAATCAACAACAAACAAATACTGCTTGATTGACATAGTTAGCAAGAATACTACTGAATGTAATTCTGTGGAATATCGCGAAGATATCAGCAAAATTCATGATTATATATTATGATGCTAATCTCAATCACGATCAGGCCATGTAAAAAAAAATATTCTGGTTCTTAGACAATTAGCCTTCCAAATGGGCAAGGTAGGTAGGTATTTTATTTTTATTTTTTATTTCAAAATTATTCTTATATACCTTGAAGACAAGAAAATAAGAAGACTTTAAGTAACAAAGAAATGTCTTTTATTGAGACCTTCAATAAATTGTAACAAAAAGATGTGTGATTGTCTTGTTCACTTGGTTTTAAAACTGAAATATCAACAAAAATATAAAATAACTAAAAGATTATATATTTATCAAAAGATTTTTATGTTTTGAAACTACATGAAAATTAATTGTAAATGCATCATTATAATTATCATCAATCATTATCATTACTATTTTACAAAGCTGTACAAAATGTAACTACTGTGTCTAAAATCAATGCAAATTCCAAAAGTTTCATTTTTGAAAACAATAGCTATCCATTTTTATGTATTTCATTAAAACTTTTATTTACAGTAACTAATTTTACTTTTATCATTCACCTACATTTAACTCAGATTTTTAAACTTTTATACACTATATAGTGTTACATGTATCATCATTTTAACACATCCTGAAATTTAGTTCCATTCAGCATCGGTTCTTTCATTTAAAACCCAACTTCCACTTCCTCCATAAACAGCAGAAAACACACGATGTGTTCTGTGACATTTTCGGGTACAAGGTAAAGATTTACATGTTGAATTGTCAATAAAATAATTATTTTAGTTTCTAATTGGGTTTTAGAAATGCATTTTGAACTACAAATAGAAAGAAATGGATCATTTTCGAAACTTAAGCCTTTTGAAATGACTGACATTTTTACTTGCCGTGCAGCAGTGATTTTTTTATGAAATGTGAATAAAATGGTTTCATCGGCGTTTTCTTTTCGCGCTCGGCAGTGTCTGAGAACCAGAAGTATTTTTTTACTTGGCCTAACAGTCCTAGTTGTTATGTAGTAGCTTTGATGGCTGTCCAGTTAGTAGTGAAGTTTCAGTTGATACGTTAACATAAGGAAATACTGTCTGATGTAAAACTTCAATTTTTTACAGAAGAATAAATTATTTTGGTGAAAATGAAATTCAATTCAATTTTAATAATCTTTTCACTTTTTTTTTATATATATATATATATAAAATTCTGAAATTTTGTCCAATTGACTAATATTTTAAGTTCGGATTGTGATACAGTTACTAAACTTGGACTGTAAGTTCATCTAAGGGTAGCTCACACTTCACTGACATCACATGCCCCTGGGGTGGGGGGGGTGGGTCAAAATGTAGGACATTGCAATATCTAAAGTTTGGATTGTGATACAGTAACCAAACTTGGACTGTAAGTTCATCTAAGGGTTGCTTACACTTCACTGACATCACATGCCCCTGGGGGTTGCACTTCGCTGATATCACATGCCCCAGGTGGTTGTGTGGGGTCATTTTATTTGCCAGCATAGAAATTTGTTGGGACAGGAAGCATTTGTGTTTCACAAACTCATCATGTTTTATATTATTTCTTAATTATGTACTGTGTACAAAGTAAAATTGAAAGAACATTTCTCCTTTCTCTTGACCATAAGCCTGGTGATTCATCCCATATTCCAAGTGAGAATGAAGTCCTACATGATGTAATAAAAGAAGAAATGGGAAAGAGTAGCTTCACCGTGGTGGAGATCGGAGGAATCAATCCTAGTCATGTCTCGTATCTTAGATACTGCATCAAAGACTGGACCAGACAGTTGGCGTGAGTTATAATGTGTTATGTTTGAGATACAATGTGGCATTGTGATATCAAATTGAGATACATGTAGTTGCATTTTTATGCCAAATTTCTGAAGTTTTGCATCAACATTTTTTTAATGTAATTTAGGTGTACCTTAAAGGTGTCCCTCTTTTTAAGATGCATCACTTTCTATGTTACTCTAAAGAAACATGCCCAGAGTAAAAATATGCTAACAAAGAAATCTGATTACCAAAATCTTTTTTTTTTTTTAAGGCATATTTATCATTACTATATACATGGACCAAAGGGAAACATTGAAAACCCAGAAAATGAAGAGGAGGTCAAAGGGAGCAATCCCTTTAAGAATATTGATATCAAGGTACAGTAATGTTTTTATTTTTACACATACAGTCAGCAGGCCACAAAATAACAAATCATCGTAACCCATTTACAGGTTACGCTAAAAGAAATGACCGTAACCTGCAAGTTACGATAGCAATGATGAAGACTTCAAAATGAAATTCAGACAGTGCGAAAGTTGAAATTTTTTACTAGACAATTTGTCTTGTGAAATGAAAATTTTCACCAGACAGATTTATTTTTTTTCCAGACAAAAACTTTTTCTTAAAAAATATAAACTAAAACTTTTCTTTGGATTGGCCCCTCAGCATATTTGAGTTATTGTACAGTTCCAATTCAGATACAAAGATAAATTTTGGTGGTTTCAGGAATCATTGACCTCTAGTGAAGTTTTTGGGGTCAAAACTGAAGAGTCAAAAGTTTCACGATACTTTTTGTAAATGTGTATACAAGGCTTTTACAGCTTGTAAATGCTCAGCCAGTCAAGGATTTTGTTATAATGTCAAGTGCAAATTTTAAATTTCTTCATTTCCAAATCGAATGTTGCATTCATTGTTATACATGTATATCGCTGGTCACGGCTTATTTCTTAAGTTCAGTCAGAGTTAAAGTTTAAAAGTAATTAGACCTTGGCTACAACTGTCGGATTATTTTTATTATTGTTGTTTTTTTTTGGGGGGGGGGGGGGGGGGGGGGGGGGGCATGTGGTAACGTAGATTTAGAAATCGATTAGAATTTAGATCTTCATTCTTATCAGCCGAACATTTTTTACCATTGTAAAATTGTAAGCTGAAAGACTCTTTTGAATTGTGAAAAATTATTGGGAAAATAATAACTTAATCCGTAACCATGGAAAAAAAAAATTGCTGACATTTGACAGTGCACAACAGTCAACACATTAAAAATCACTCAATTTTTATTCTGCCGAAGATTAAGGGATAAAGAAGAAACATGTGTTAGGATTACTTAATATATATAACTAATTAAAATCTAAGGTCAAAATGAGTTATAACTATAATTAATTTGCTGTAGAATGAAACATTTTGAATTAATAAACTCATTCCGTATCGATACACCATGCTGACCGCTGAAATCGTGCATCTACCACAAGGACGTCATCAAAGCACATCGTTGACTGGCTTTGGATCAGCATGCCTGAATTAAACTTGTAACTTCATCATTTATATTAACTATCAATTGTGTTAAAGAAATAGGTCATCTCCTTAAATGCTTTGTTTATTTAGTTGCGGACAGGTGAAATTAAATCACCTGAAACTGACCGTCTGTCAAAAAACTTGTGCAATTAAATCGTGCATTTTCATTGGTTGATCCTGGTCCAATCTGCAAATGAAACTGAAATGGTGAGATCACCAATCAATCAAGCAACAGTCTGATGCCCAGCGAAATTGTCCTACACAAGACCTCATTTTAGAACCGATTATATGGTTTGGTTTTAAACCTTTGAACAATATATAAACACCATTTATATGGAATATAAAGTTGCCATCTAGATCTGTTTCGCTAATTTTTTGTTATGGAAAAAACAAAATTTTGATAAAAATGACACTTTCAACACCACAAATCTCCGAAATTAGACTTTTCTCAGATATAAAGCATATACTCAGACCAAAATCACATTGACGTTTAAAACTCAAATTCTGTCGAACAGTTTCCTTATTCTCAAGATGCTACAACGCACTACTAAAATGGCTCTTGCCCCTGTTAGCATTTCTCTCCGAAAGAGTGAAACATTTCCAGTTAATTCAATATTAATCTTTGATACAACCGCTTCAACTTTTATTTTATGTCAAATCTCTTAAACCACGTGAAAAAGGTTCTGTATATTAAATTCGCATATGGTAAAGGTGTTTATATTCAGTTGATTGGTCACTTGTGTTCACATGACAAAAAAAGTAGGTAAAACTAGCAACCCCAGCTCGTATCGATAACGCACTGGAATTAATCAAATTTTTATGTTCATGGTTTTAAAGTCTAAACTTCAGGCATCATTTATTTCAGAATATTTATATATTATATACCATCTGAAAGAGAAATAAATGTACTTTCCAATGATGTGTATTTCGTTGCTTTTCATTAGTGTAAATGTGATGATTTTGCGAGTTAAATATAAAAATCGGCACATTTTTATCGATACCGCTTTGGCTGCAGTAACGGACGAGCAGTCCGATGGGCTATGATAATCAAACTCATTTGCGAGTGCCTAAATGTTAATGAATATTCATGAAATTTTATATCCAATCAAAGAATGAATTTTTCTATGCCACGGAAGTTGCACATTTGTAAAAAAAAATTTGTTTTTGTAGAAGTTGCAGAAGTGAATCTTTGACGGCGATGTGCATAAAGGTCATTAGGTATTGCACTTTTGTTCACCCATATCTAAAAAGATTGTGTTCCAACTTAAATTTTGACATATTAATCAACATTCTACGACATGATTTACTATCTCGCATCGAGCGTCAAACTTTTTTAGTGCACCGGTGCAGTTGAAGACGACCCACGCTTCACTTGGCGCCATCTTGGATTTACCTCCGGGTGAAAGGTTAACAAAGTGAAAGTCGGAATCCGCTACATTTAAAACGAGTTACCCACATCTATCATGTTTTAATTACAAATATAAACAATTGAATATGTTTTGGGTTCTGAAAAAATGATAATAAGTCTTTTAATGAACTTTTTGGACATCCGACATCGATCGGCGTCTATCGCTAATTTGCATATGACCGAAAAAATTAGGTCACTCAATGCACATAAATAAAACGAAATATTTTAGATAATTATGAGTTTTGATGATGTCTGTGAACTAAAAATAAATCCTGAGCATAAAATTACGGTTGCCTTTGGTAAATGTTAAATTCATATATTGAATTTATGACCGATATTGAAGACCAAAACGCTGGGTGAACTGTGACTAGACTAGACCTAAATTATAAAACTTTCTAACTTCACAATAGCCAGTAGCACTTCATCATATGTGACATGATACAATCGATAAATCATTAATAATTACTGCAGTAGACTCTGTATGTATTTTAATTGTGAAAACAAAATATAGTTTAATACTGAATCTACACTTGAATAATTTTTCAGAACCCTAGCTAGATCTACTTTATTTATATCTCCAGAGATTTTTTTTTCACAAATCATAAATGTTAGATTTGCACTGTTGAGAATTCGAATTTCTAGTAAGCCTATTTTTAAGATAGTATATCCCTGCCAACTGGCCTACTAACATCAGCATTATATAAAACTAAGTCACCAAATTTGATCAACCTCAATTAACTTTTCATGATTCTAAGGAACCCCCCCCCCAAAAAAAATTATTCTGTACTTATTTGGACTTGTTTGCATAGTGAATGAATAAATTTGTGTATAATCAAAATTATTATATATATTGCTCATTTGAAGAAATCCTCATAAATATTTGAGTATGTACTCGAACAGTATTCCTGACATGAATGGATTTACTCATTTATTACAGGTACCGGTATATTAAGTTTTATGCAAAAATTTAAATGTGAGTGATTAAAAATAATAATATTTTACCTAACCACTCAAAAGAAGCACAACCTCCTGGAATTATAGGATTTGCCTGTATTTCATACATTTTGTCATACCAGTATTCAAAAGTAATGAAAATAAATAAAAACACGAACTACTTGTATAAGGAAGTTTGTCATACATATGTATACATAATTATGTACATTTTTCCTTAATCAAATTTATATAAAATACACAAGTTAATGTAGCCTATAAGGTTAGATAGAAATGAATTTAATCTGTTGCTCTGAAGTTTTAACTTCTATAACTTCTGACAATAGCACTTGTTTTTTATAATTTTTTTTTTTTTTTTAATTTTCTTGTTCATTTTTTTCACTAAGAAAGAATGTTCATAACAGTTTTTGACTGTAGAAATAGATTAAGCATGAAAAATCATGTTAGGTACAGAAGTTTAGAAAGATAACTCATAGTAATATGAAATTAAAGAAAAACAAACTGAAAATATTTTCATCCATTGTTTCGCAACATACAATTTTGCATTTCTTGTTAATTTTTACAAAAAAATAGTCGTCATAACATTTTTTTGACTGCAGAAAATGGATTCAGCATGAAAAATTCATGCTGGGTGCAAAATTTTAGAAAGATATCTCAAGTAATAAGGAAATTACATGAAAAAACCTGAAAATGTGTTCGTTGTCGGTTCCGCGACATGCCAGCCTCCTTATGTAGTAATCTAGTACAACAAATTCCAGTAAATGGCCGGATTTTCCAAACTTAAAATTGGCATAACTTTTGACACACTTAAGATATCTAGATAATTTAAACTGTTTTGAAAAGGGTTTAATTAGCTCTACAAGATCATTACAATGTTAAACAAGGTAGATCACTTTAAAATTTGAGCTGGGGTTGCTAGTAAAACAGGCTGTTCTGTTGATTGTTTTAAACCATCGTCATGAAATTACAGAAATTTTGAAGATTTTCTAAGAGTACAGGGCTCAATCTTGTGGATGGATTTATGTAGTAAATTCTGTGCAGTTACATATTGTACAAGCAAATTCATTTTGCGTAAGATAATGGATCCAGATATAAATGCCTTTGAGAAAATCATAAAATATATGTAGCTGAATTTTGTTTACTAAAAAAATACTGTGGAAAAAGCATTTCAAGAAAACAGCAGTGAAATAGTACAGACCAAATCTATTGAAAACAGCAGTGAGATAGTGCAGGTCAAATCTATTGAAAACTGCAGTGAGATAGTGCAGGCCAAATCTATTGAAAACTGCAGTGAGATAGTTCAGGCCAAATCTATTGAAAACAGCAGTGAGATACTACAGGCCAAATCTATTGAAAACAGCAATGAGATAGTACAGGCCAAATCTATTGAAAACTGCAGTGAGATAGTTCAGGCCAAATCTATTGAAAACTGCAGTGAGATACTACAGGCCAAATCTATTGAAAACAGCAGTGAGATACTACAGACCAAATCTATTGAAAACAGCAATGAGATAGTACAGGCCAAATCTATTGAAAACTGCAGTGAGATAGTGCAGGCCAAATCTATTGAAAACTGCAATGAGATACTACAGGCCAAATCTATTGAAAACTGCAGTGAGATAGTTCAGGCCAAATCTATTGAAAACAAGCAGTGAGATAATACAGGCCAAATCTATTGAAAACTGCAGTGAGATAGTGCAGGTCAAATCTATTGAAAACAGCAGTGAGATAGTGCAGGTCAAATCTATTGAAAACAGCAGTGAGATAGTGCAGGTCAAATCTAATGAAAACAGCAGTGAGATAAAGCTGGTAAAATCTATTGAAAACAGCAGTGAGGTAGTGTAGGCCAAATCTATTGAAAACAGCAGCGAGATAGTGCACGCAAAATCTAACAAAAACAAGTAGTGAGATAATGCAGACCAAATCTATTGAAAACTGCTTTGAGATAGTGCAGGCCAAATCATGAAAACAAGTAGTGAGATAGTGCACGCAAAATCTAACTAAAACAAGCAGTGAGATAGTGCTCTCCAGATCTATGGAAAACAATAAAAAATGCAGGCAAAATCTATTAAAAATAAACTGAAATAGTGCAGGCCAATTCTAATGAAAATAAATTGAAATAGTGCAGGCCAAATCTGCTAAAAACAACAATAGAATAATGCAGGCCAAATCTAATGAAAATAACACTAATAAATCTAATATTGCTATTTCTCGAGGGATCCCCTTCTCTCTCCTATAGTGTTGTCTGGGAGAGGTATAGTCCCAAGTCAACAAAGGCCATAGTATTGATAATCATGTATGGCCATATCCAGAGGGAGCCCCTTCTCTCTCCTATAGTGTTGTCTGGAGAGGTATAGTCCCAAGTCAACAAAGGCCATAGTATTGATAATCAAGTATGGCCTAACCAGAGGGAGCCCCTTCTCTCTCCTATAGTGTTGTCTGGAGAGGTATAGTCCCAAGTCAACAAAGGCCATAGTATTGATAATCAAGTATGGCCATATCCAGAGGGAGCCCTTCTGCCATAGTGTTGTTTGGGAGAGGTATAGTTCCAAGTCAACAAAATGCCATTACAATTTTAGAATTTGTTCTTCATCATGACAACCGAATAGCCCAGTGCTGTAATGTTTAGAATTTAACTCGATCAACCCAGGAAGTCACATTTGGACCTGCCCATCTCAAAAAATGGTCATGCCTTCAGGGGTGTATGATTTAGAATAAAAATTTTATAATAATTTAACATGCAATATGAACTTGTTCACCCCTAAATTATGACAGTGGACCATACTGTTTATTGATCTGGGTGAGTCTAAATGTGACCTCAGGGTTGACGAGTTAGAGATTGCAGTATCTTGTGTTTTTGTTTTTCAGATTTCCATGATGTTCAGGAGTAATAAAAATTGTCCGTATACCAAACAAGTGATAAACTTACGTGACATTGATGACGATATGCAGACGTTGTATGTCAGGAGTGCACACAGTCAGTTTCATTTCAAAGCCACGGTGGAAGGCTCTGGTCAAGTGGAGGGCATCCTTCGGTACCATCCGTTTCTGTTTGACAAAGAAACCTACCCTTCAGACATAAATGATCCCCGAGGTACATAACTGAGTTTTGGATTGGATAATCTTAATTGCCAACTAATATCATTTAGGCATATTTAGCACGATTTTTAACTTGAAATACATTTGTATGATTTCCATTGACAAAACACAATTTTTCTGAAAATTCGGGCATATGCAACCATATCCATTTCAGTTTATTACTCTATGTAAACTTATAAGAAGTTTGAAAGAGCCTCTGTCAGGATCTATTGATAAACTCATCAACCCCTGAAAAACAATGGACTCTTCTGTAAATCAATAGCTTATATCAGTCCAAATGTGACTTTAGGGGTGAATGGGTTTAACTAAGTCATCAGTAACCTGTCCTACAAGCACTTAAGACCTATTGGTGTGTATTATAGTAAATATGTAAAAAAAAACATCTGCTATCTAGACATGTATATCCTTATATGACAATTCTACATTTGAAGAAGTTTGATTCAAGGCTTGATATTAGCACACTATTCATTTTAGATGTTAGGATAAAAAAAAAAAATCTGTGCTCTGCGTTCATGAATACTATATCCTAAGTTTTAATGTTGGCAAGTATGGATACTAAAATCAAGCAATGATTGTTTCTGTGTTGTTGATTTTTGCCTTTCTAAAGTATTGATGATCAGTTGTGTGTCTCTGCATTCTTTTTATTTTGCATTTATGTCCTAGTTAAGGGCCTTTTCTTACCTTTTTGGGAAAATGGGCCATGGCGCTGGAATCGGGGATTTTTGTGGAATTTTGGCTTTTTGAATTTTTCTCTTATTTTCTATTTTATTTACCAGCTGTCATTTTTCAACAATCATTGGAAATATGACAGCATAAAAATGAGAAATAAGAAAAGATGTTACGGTATGTTATATTATGTTTCTGATAGGGAATTTTGGGCAAAAATTGGTGGAAAAAAATGGACGATTTACCATTGGGAATATATAGGCCAATATTGGCTATAAATTTGGAGGAATGAAAGCCCTGTAATTTATTGACAACGCAATGTGCAATGATTGGACATCAATGGAAAGGTCAAAGTAAAAATTGAATGTCAAGGTCATCTTTGGGCAATTAATAAATCATATCAAAGAGAACTTTACAGAACCAAAAGAGGTGTCTTTCACTTTTTATACCTTCTACTTAGCGAAAATGAACTGTATTCCTTTACAGTTGTAGGATTTGCCTGGAACGGGAAATTGATATCAGGACCTTGGGTTTACAAGGCAAAATCTCTAACTGACCATGCCAATATGAGTGAGACTGCTGAAATTCTAATGTCAGATAACAACAATACTGTGGTGTTGTACTAACTTAATCTTCTTTGCACTGGTTTGTAAAGGCAGACACCAGAGATTTCTATTTTGTCCTGTTCTGCGCCCACACTTCTGGTATTTCGGTGCCAGCCATTTATTTATACTAAAGTATGGTAATATTTCGCTCAGCTACCACCATTTATATTCTAAACTTCTAAGATATTCATTTTTGCTGTGGGTGCTCTTAGATGTTCATACCACCTGACTGAATTTTTACATTTAAATGAATACACAGTTTCTCTTCAGTTGGTAAGGAATTATTCTCTAGTGCCCCAACTTTTGTACTCTTATCTGTGTGCCCTAACTTTTGTACTCTTATCTGTGTGCCCAACTTTTGTACTCCATCTGCGTGCCCCAACTTTTGTACTCCTATATATGTGCCCCAACTTTTGTACTCTATCTGAAACTTTCATTTATCAGGGTCATTTGTACAGTCAAACCTGCCTTAACGGCCACCTGTTTTCAGCAGCCACTCATCTTCAACAGCCAGTGTCTGTTCCCCCAATCAGTTTCACTATATAAACACACCTAAACCAGCAGCCACCTGTCTAATGCGGCCAAAGGCCAGTGATATACAGGACAAAATGCTTGGTCACACTGTTTTCAGCAGCCATTTTTTTAGGATGGTTGATCACATGATCTATTTTTAGAAAACCTGTAAACAGGTTAGCTTGGCAGCACTGTAATGTACATGATTTTGACACCTGATCATCTTAACACCTAACTATCATGTATTGGTATATGAATATACATGTGTTGCTACACACTGCATAATGGACACCAATTTTCTTGCGATTTTAGTCAACCTGGAACCAAAGGCCACCTGTCTTATGCAGTCACTTTTCCAATCTCCCTTAATTAGCTGCTGAAAACAGGTTTGACTGTACTTTCCACCTTTCTGTGTATGACTTGGCAGGGGAGCTCACTCTTCCCATGTTGCCATCTATCTGTGGTATTAATGATTTATAGTAAAATACAAATAACCTGGCGTGGCGGAGTCTTGTGAATCCTTTTTTTGACCTGGACGAGTTTCCATTTTAGGTAATAAAGCACAACATTAAAATTACACTGACTAGAGTAATCATTCCTACTTGTCACCATACATAAGAGAGTATCCAATGAAGAATAAAACGTTTCCCATAGTGCCATCTGTCCTTGGTATTAAGGATTTGTACACACTTCTTTACATTGAGAGAGGAATTCTCTCCTCCAATAGTGCCATCTGTCCTTGGTATTAATGATTTATACACACTTCTTTACATTGACAGGGGAGCTCACTCCTCCCATAGCGCCATCTGTCCTTGGTATTAATGATTTATACACACTTCTTTACATTGACAGAGGAATTCTCTCCTCCAATAGCGCCATCTGTCCTTGGTATTAATGATTTATACACAGTTCTTTACATTGACAGGGGAGCTCACTCCTCCCATAGCGCCATCTGTCCTTGGTATTAATGATTTATACACACTTCTTTACATTGACAAGGGAGCTCACTCCTAGAGCGCCATCTGTCCTTGGTATTAATGATTTATATACATTTCTTTACGTTTCAGTGGAACAAGAGTTTGATGAACATGACTACGCAATCAACGAAAGATCTGCTCGGGGAAGACGGCCAATATTTGAGTGTTATTGGAATGGCAGACTTATCCCATATACTTTCATAGAAGAGTAAGTCAGGAGTAACTCATCAACTTCTTAAACACAATGGACTCTTCTGTAAATCAATGACTTAGGGCAGTCCAAATGTGTTTTTAGAGGTGAATGGGTTAATTCTGTTAGTTTTACTGCTGACTTCATAACACTGAACTCAAATTGAAATTTGAAAAATTTATATTGATAAATATTTAGACTGCTAGCTGTGTTCTAGTGGGAGAGTGTTCTACTGGCAAGCAAAAGGTCCCTTGACTGCTAGCCATGGGAGAGTGTCCTACTGTCAAGCAGAATGTCCCAGGTCTGCTAGTGGTGCCCGAGAGGGAGAGTGTTCTACTGGCAAGTGGAATGTCCTGGTTCTTCTAGCGTTGGTCTAGTGGGAGAGTGTTCTACTGACAAGTGGAATTTCCTGGTTCTTCTAGCGTTGGTCTAGTGGGAGAGTGTTCTACTGACAAGTGGAATGTCCTGGTTCTTCTAGCGTTGGTCTAGTGGGAGAGTGTTCTACTGGCAAGTGGAAGGTCCTGGTTCTTCTAGCGTTGGTCTAGTGGGAGAGTGTTCTACTGACAAGTGGAATGCCCTGGTTCTTCTAGCGTTGGTCTAGTGGGAGAGTGTTCTACTGACAAGTGGAATGTCCTGGTTCTTCTAGCGTTGGTCTAGTGGGAGAGTGTTCTACTGGCAAGTGGAAGGTCCTGGTTTTCTAGTGTTGGTCTAGTGGGAGAGTGTTCTACTGGCAAGTGGAATGTCCTGGTTCGTTTAGCGTTGGTCTAGTGGGAGAGTGTTCTACTGGCAAGTGGAATGTCCTGGTTCGTCTAGCTTTGGTCTAGTGGGAGAGTGTTCTACTGGCCAGTGGAATGTCCTGGTTCTTCTAGCGTTGGTCTAGTGGGAGAGTGTTCTACTGGTCAAGTGGAAGGTCCAAGTGGTCCTCTTCTAGCGTTGGTCTAGTGGGAGAGTGTTCTACTGGCCAGTGGAATGTCCTGGTACTTCTAGCATTGAACTAGTGGGAGAGTGTTCTACAGGCCAGTGGAATGTCCTGGTTCTTCTAGCGTTGGTCTAGTGGGAGAGTGTTCTGCTGGCAAGTGGAATGTGCTTGTTCTTCTAGCATTGGTCTAGTGGGAGAGTGTTCTACTGGCAAGTGGAATGTGCTGGTTCTTCTAGCATTGGTCTAGTGGGAGAGTGTTCTACTGGCAAGTGGAATGTCCTGGTTCTTCTAGCATTGGTCTAGTGGGAGAGTGTTCTGCTGGCCAGTGGAAGGTCCTGGTTCTTCTAGCGTTGGTCTGGTAGGAGAGTGTTCTGCTGGCACGTGGAATGTCCTGGTTCTTCTAGCGTTGGTCTAGTGGGAGAGTGTTCTGCTGGCAAGTGGAATGTCCTGGTACTTCTAGCGTTGGTTTGGTAGGAGAGTGTTCTGCTGGCACGTGGAATGTCCTGGTTCTTCTAGCGTTGGTCTAGTGGGAGAGTGTTCTGCTGGCACGTTGAATGTCTTGGTACTTCTAGCGTTGGTCTAGTGGGAGAGTGTTCTGCTGGCAAGTGGAATGTCCTTGTACTTCTTGCATTTGTCTAGTGGGAGAGTGTTCTACTGGCAAGTGGAATGTCCTGGTTCTTCTAGCATTGGTCTAGTGGGAGAGTGTCCTGCTGGCAAGTGGAATGTCCTGGTTTGATACCTGTAACCAGGTTATACCAAACACTTTTAAAATTGGTAATGACTGTTCCTTCACAAAGTGCTCAGAGCCCAAAGTGAAAGTCATTTTGGAAAGAGTATTTGGTGTGAGACTTAGTATTGAGGTACCATGTCACAGTGTGGCTGGCACTCCAAAAACTAGAAATGTTAACAGTTTATCTTCTGTAAACTGGTTCTGGTTTATAGAAAGCTAGGTAAACCTCCCATTTATTGCACAAAACTGGTTTGAAACTAGATTCCGAATTCTTATTTATCATGTAATGGTTTCTAGATAGCTCTGGAAACTGATCAAACTACCAGAGGTGGTTTCAGTGGTTTACATGCAGTGCAAAGATGGCAACAGAGAGGCAGCATTAATAGGACTGGTGAATGATTTGCTGTCACATATCTTTGTTTTATTAGTAAAGTTTTGAAAATATGCTTTATTAAATATTAGATAATGTTTCGGGTACTGTAAAACTCGACAAAATATACACTGAACCCAGTTTAAGCAGGCGCACACAGCAAGTTCAACTATGTCAGTCATTTTGAAAACGCAAACCTGTCATTTACTGTGTAGCTGCAAACCTAAAGAAACAAGTTTCAAACCATCTTGAAACCAGAAAGCGAAACCAAAAAACGGTTTTCTGTCAATAAATTGGCCAGTATGAGTGAGGTTCTGTTTTGGGAAGTTCCACTGTATGATTATGATAAGTTCAAATAGATGATAAGTTATCATTTTCTGCAATTAAAATGAACATGTTTTTAGCTTACCTGAGCTGAAAGCTCCAGTGAGCTATTGTGATCACTCCTCGTCTGTCGTCTGGCGTCCATCCGTAAACTTTCAATATTTTCAACTTCTTCTCTGAAACTACTGAAGGGATTTTGACGAAACTTTACAGGAAGCAGTACTTGAGGTTCTCTACCAAGTTTATAGTTTTCAGCTAGATTGGCTCCGGGGTGGATCCAGATGGGGAAAATAGTTCCAAAAAGGTACCCCTCTTTAAAAATATTCTCCAGAACCACTGCATGAATTGGAAAACATTGTTTTTGAGTGATCTACATGGATGTATGATTCAAGTTTCTATTTTTCATAGAAATTGGAGTATTAATTCTTGATGCATTTTTAGCACTTTTCAGACTTTGTCATTTTCATTCAGTTTTACATGATTTCCTCAATTATCTCCCCTTGCATTCACTATGGGTGAAGATATGTTTTTGTGCAAGAATTTTGACGTAATGTAATTTTTAGATATTTTTATTAATTTCTTAAAACTAATATTTGTTTTTTTGCCAGATCAGCCTACATGTACATATTCTTCTTGGTCTTCTTTTCACATTTGTAGATGGTTCTCAGGTGAGCGATTAATATGAGGTTCTCAGGTGAGTGATTGAGGCCCAAGAGGGCCTCTTGTTTTTTTAGCTTGGTAAACATTAGTTGTGCACAATTTTTCCACATTATCATGTGGTGTTTGGATCGTCCGTCTGTCTGTCTGTTTGTGTGTCTGCGTGTCTGTCTGTCCGTAATTCCATCCCGCTTACATATAAATGCAATATTCAATTTATAGGGACCCGTGCCATTTGTGTTTCACAAACACAACTTGTTTTCTTTCTTTTTTTAAGTTTTGAATGGTGCAAGGAGCCAAAGAAGGCGAAGAATATACCATTGGATTGTTATAACAGGTAAGAGTAAAATATTAATGATTCACCCAGTTTTGGAATTACAGTGAAACCTGTCTTGAGAGACCACCTGCATAATGAGACCACCTGCGTAATGAGGCCACCTGCGTAATGAGACCACCTGCGTAATGAGACCACATTAAGGAATCAATTCGCTCAGTTAATTATTTCTTTATATATAACTTGTTTTTTAGAAACCACATTTCAGTGTCAGATGTAGTGGTCCGTCAAATCAGGTTCCACTTGTTAGTGATGGCTGAATTAATGTATGAAAATTTTTTGCACCCTTTAATTTATATGCTGTTATGATCTTACATTGATCGCAGTGTCAATTTCCAGAACTCTGGAAACCTCTGAAGTGTCTTACTTGGGGGGGAAATCCAGCATGTCCAGGTTGTTTATTGGGATAAACATGGTATTTAGAGTAATAATCTGTTTTTAACTAATGAAGAACAGGTTGAATCATGAACAATATTTGTTTTCTTTTCATTTTTTTTTTTAAGATCAAAGTGACCTATTTTGATTTTCTCTCGTCTTTCGTTATACGTTGTTAACTTTTACATTTCCAACTTCTTATCTAGAACCAATGGACCAATTTTTTACCAAACTTGTCAGGAAGTATCCCCATGTAAAGTATGCAAATGAAAAGGGGATAGGATCTATAGGGGCCCCAAAAGGGCCAAAAATGAACATGGTACATCTTTAAAACTCTACTTCTGAACCAATGAGCAGATGACTTTCATTTCTTTTTCAGGGTGTCAGGTGTTCTTTTTACAAATGACCATTTCCAAGTCAGTACCAACAAACTGACCTTCATTGACCTTGAAATGAAGATGAAAGAGAAAAAAACTTTTTACAGTAGAATTGTTCAAGGGCAGGTAACTCAAGTTTTTTTTAAGTAATGAATTTTTTTTTAAATTTTGAATGTCGTTTTATGCCACACTCATCAATTTTACAGTTATATGGTGGCCGCTCGTTTTAGTGGTGGAGGAGAGAACTCGGTTAAAATGTACCCGGGAAGAGACCAACGGCAAGTAAACTGGCAAACTTTCTCACAAAAATCAGCTTAGGTTCCAGTGGGGGTCGAACCTGCACTGACAGGAAGTGAGAGACTTCATGGTTCAAAGTTCGTTTTTCTAAACGCTAGGCCAGGGAGGCCCCTATGTAAATATGTTTTACATTCATTTGTAATTCTACAATACCTTTTAAGAGTCCTGAGTCTTGGCCAAGCACATCATCTAGCTAAGAACTTGACTTTGGAAGTGAATGTCTCATTGATATACAGTGGTCAGAGGAGATGGTGTGAGAGCCTGTAATGTCAAGGTTTCTAAGTTACGTCTCGATCATTGACCTTAAGTCTTCAGTCACCGTCCTACAAAATCCAGTATGGTCTTGATAGTTTATAAATAGCTGTACGTCCTTCCTTTAAGGGAAAGATTTATAGATGTTGTACTACCTCCATATATGGGGATTATTTAAAGGAGCATTAGCAGTGTTTTTTCCAAAATTTATTTGTTTTGTTTTTTACTGCTTAGATTGATATACAATAACAAAAAAGAGATATACACAGACATAAAAAAATCTTAAATTCCTATATATTTTGTGAAAATTGCTTGAGAAACCCAGGTTTGGCACTTTTTCATTTGCAGTTGATTAATTCAACCTCACTACTTGTATATGTGTTTCACACTGTACCTGACCTTATTTTACAAAATACACAGGATATAAGATTTTTCATGCCTGTGTAGAGCCGGCCTGGATTGGTCAGTAGCACGCTCGACTGTTGATCATGAGGTTGTGAGTTCGAGTCCAGCCGGTGGCAGGTTGGTTTCCTGTCCTTCGGATGAGACAGTAAACACCAAAGTCCCGTGTCACAGCAGGTGTTGGCACGTTAAAGAACCCTCACTGCTCAATGGCCGTAAGTGCCAAGCATAGGCCAAAATTTGAAGCCCTTCACCGGCATTTAGTGACGTCTCCATAAGAGTGAAATATTTTTAAGTGGGACGTTAAACAACAATAAACAAAAACAAACAATTATGCCTGTGTATAGCTCTTATTTGTTATTGTACATCAGGAAGAAGTAGTAGAAAGTAGAAAAAATCGAAATAATTTTTTTGGTAAACACAGCTAATGCCCCTTTAACAAATGAATGCATGTCAGAGTGTATTTAATGATAAACAGCATCCTTATTGACAATAAATGCTCTCTGGTTGGTCCCCTTCTGATGGAACAGCGAAGTTCAAGGTAGAACAGCAACAGCAAACAGCAGAGTTTATAGACTTTTTCTGAATGATATAATTTGGTGTGACATCGTGTTATGAATGAGGTTACATCATTGTGTGATGCCATATAAGAAATGATGTCTAGATTAACACTGAATCTATGGGAGACCTCTGCAGGAAATGTAAATATTCATAAATAGTTTTACTTCCTTCCTTTATAGGGATAAATTGTGGCTCTTAGCAACAAATTAAATGTCACCTCACTCAGATCAGACTTAAAATTGAGGTCATTAGTTGCATTTGAGCCCTAGCTGCTCTGGGAGTATCGGTCAGAATTATCAGAGGTCAAAGTTCGTGTCACTTGGCCTCTTTCTGGTGAATCGCCATATAATCGAAAATTTCATAACAGAACAGGAAGCATCACTAAAACAACAAAATTACCATTTGATGGAGGGGGAGGATCTCAAGAGGGTTTAGGTTTTATTGTCATTCAAAAACTCAGCTTATAATTTTTCAATGATATGTAAGTGTACCCAGCTTTTAAGCAAAATGCTACAAATTTTGACTGACACCGATGTAGTGAGATGCCACGCCTACTGTGACTCTTCATTAAGAAGATCCGTCACTTTCACTTCCTATGCTGAGATCTTGCCGAAAGAACATTTTGGTTTTGGTACAACCCTGTAACAGGATTTGAACCCGGGAGTTTCCACTTGAGAGTCAACACTCTACCACTAGACCACAGCAAGAGGCCTCAAGAGGGTTTAAAACAACAGCAAATCCAATAGTTGGGTAACTATCAGTGAAGTGTGAGCAACCCTTAGATGAACTTACAGTCTAAGTTTGGTTTCTATATCTCAATCCAAACTTGAAATATTGCTTTTTATATGTAAATGGATGGACTTACGAGACAGAGTTGAGCCAAACACTACATGCCCTCCCAATGGACCTTTCAGGTCAGGAGCATAAAAAGTGAAAGTTTTGTAAACTGAATATTTGAATGTTTTCAGGAAAAGAGACCTACGATAGAGAGAGAATTTCTGACATGGCTGAAGGAGTGTCATGAAGTTCAAGATAAACAGATATATTTCTCTGGTAACCTCGGCTCCGTGGAGAGAACGGAGCTAACTAAAATCAGGCAGACACCGTGGACAGCTTTTACAAGTGTCACGTGGGACAACAAGATTTTCAAGCAAGGAGACTTGGTAAGAAGGGAACAATAAGGCTCTGTAATGTTCACGACCAAGTAAGGTTATTGGTCAAGTACAGTGGAATCTTGTTATCTGGGAAATTCAGGGGACTGTCCCTATTCCAATTATCTTGAATTTAAGATAACCGAAATTTTAATTGACATATTTTCATTTCGACACTCGACACAAGAAGAATCCACTGTATTTAAGAGGGGCATTAGCTGTGGGGTTTTTCAATTGTTTTTCTTTTTTTACTCCTTATATACACAAGACATAAAAATTCATGAATTCCTATGTATTTTGTAAAAATTTTCTTGAGAAACCCAGTTTGGCAATTATTCACTTGCAATTGATTAATTCATCCATACTTTTTATATATGCATACCACACTAGACCTGACCTTATTTTCACAATATATATATATATAGTAAAACCTGTATATAGGGGCCACCCAAGGGACCAGAAAATATTGGCCTTTATGTACAGGTGACCCTTATACACAGGTTTAATTTAGTTGAAGTATACAGTCAAGGGACTTTTAAAAACTGGCCTTTATAGACAGGTGATCCTTATATAGAGGTGGCCGCTATAGCAGGTTTTAATATATATATATATATATATATATATATATATATATATATATATATATATATATATACAGAGAAACTTGTATATAACCACCTCCTTAGGGGCACAAGAAAACCATTCTTTATACGGAGGTGGTCTTTATATAGAGGTCGATTTGTACACAAATGGTACTATCGGGGACGGCAAAAAACGGTCTTTGTGACCAGGTGGTTTTTATACACAGGTTTTCACTAAAACTGGTTTTACTGTATATAGGAATAGAAGATTTTTTTATGCCTGTGTATATCTCTTATTTGCTATTGTACACCAAATTTACAAATACTAAAAGTAGAAAAAATTGAACTAATTTTTATTGGTTAATACAGCTAATGCTTCTTTAATCACATGACATGTAACAGTTTACATTGTCAAATCCACTGGTCAATATATTGCTGTTGGATTTCCCTGACTCTGTAAATACATACAATTTTTTTAACAGAAACTGCTCAATAAAATCAGGAAGATGAAAATGTGTCAGATGCAAAAATGACTCAGAATTCCGTTCTTAGTTGACAAATCAAAATAAACAAAGCAGTAAAGCGGATTTAAAGTACAGTAAAACCTGTCTTATAAGACCACCTGTTTTGACAGACCACAATCTAAAAACCACTCTGACGGTTAAATAATTTTTTGAATAAAACCTCTTTTGACATACCACTTGTCTGTAGAGACCACATTTCAGTGGCAGATGGGGTGGTCTGTCAAGACAGGTTGCACACATTTCAGTTTGAAAGCCTATATATATATATATCTGCCATACAGGTATAGTAAAATCTAAATAACCTGGTGGGGCGGAGTCGTGTGAACCCTTTCTTGACCTGGACGAGTTTAAATTTTAGGTAATAAAGCATGACATTAAAATTACACTGATTAGAGTAATTGTTTCTACCTGTCACAATACATAATACATTATCCAGTGAGGGATCATACATTTTTCTCGTGCAGCCTGTCATAACCGAAAAGTGAGTAGAATCATCCATATGATAATAAAAATGTTACCCCCCTCCCATCTGATGTGAATCAGACAATAATTGTGCTACCATAATTGGCACTTTTAGTTTCACAGTCATATAGGTAATTTAATCAATGCCCTCTTTGCATGTGCTGTTGTAATTGGTACTTTCAGTTTCACAGTCTTATGGGTAAATTAATCAGTGCCCTCTTTATATGTGCTAATTGGTACTTTCAGTTTTACAGCATTACAGGTTATTTAATTAATGTCCTATAAATGTGCTACTGTAATTGGTACTTTCAGTTTTACAGACATACAGGTAATTTCATCAATGTCCTCTATACATGTACTGTAGTAAGTTGTACTTTCAGTTTTACAGTTATATAGGTAATGTAATCAATTCCCTCTATACATGTACTGTCAGAAGTTGTACTTTCAGTTTTACAGTTATATAGGTAATGTAATCAATTCCCTCTATACATGTATTGTCAGAAGTTGTACTTTCAGTTTTACAGTTATATAGGTAATGTAATCAATTCCCTCTATACATGTATTGTCAGAAGTTGTACTTTCAGTTTTACAGTTATATAGGTAATGTAATCAATTCCCTCTATACATGTATTGTCAGAAGTTGTACTTTCAGTTTTACAGTTATATAGGTAATGTAATCAGTTCCCTCTATACATGTATTGTCAGAAGTTGTACTTTCAGTTTTACAGTTATATAGGTAATGTAATCAATTCCCTCTATACATGTACTGTAGTAAGTTGTACTTTCAGTTTTACAGTTATATAGGTAATGTAATCAATTCCCTCTATACATGTACTGTCAGAAGTAGTACTTTCAGTTTTACAGTTATATAGGTAATGTAATCATGTACTGTAGTAAGTTGTACTTTCAGTTTCACAGTTATATAGGTAATGTAATCATGTACTGTAGTAAGTTGTACTTTCAGTTTCACAGTTATATAGGTAATGTAATCAATTCCCTCTATACATGTACTGTAGTAAGTTGTACTTTCAGTTTCACAGTTATATAGGTAATGTAATCATGTACTGTAGTAAGTTGTACTTTCAGTTTCACAGTTATATAGGTAATGTAATCATGTACTGTAGTAAGTTGTACTTTCAGTTTCACAGTTATATAGGTAATGTAATCATGTACTGTAGTAAGTTGTACTTTCAGTTTCACAGTTATATAGGTAATGTAATCATGTACTGTAGTAAGTTGTACTTTCAGTTTCACAGTTATATAGGTAATGTAATCATGTACTGTGTAGTAAGTTGTACTTTCAGTTTCACAGTTATATAGGTAATGTAATCATGTACTGTAGTAAGTTGTACTTTCAGTTTCACAGTTATATAGGTAATGTAATCATGTACTGTAGTAAGTTGTACTTTCAGTTTCACAGTTATATAGGTAATGTAATCATGTACTGTAGTAAGTTGTACTTTCAGTTTCACAGTTATATAGGTAATGTAATCATGTACTGTAGTAAGTTGTACTTTTCAGTTTCAAAGTTATATAGGTAATGTAATCATGTACTGTAGTAAGTTGTACTTTCAGTTTCACAGTTATATAGGTAATGTAATCATGTACTGTAGTAAGTTGTACTTTCAGTTTCACAGTTATATAGGTAATGTAATCATGTACTGTAGTAAGTTGTACTTTCAGTTTCACAGTTATATAGGTAATGTAATCATGTACTGTAGTAAGTTGTACTTTCAGTTTCACAGTTATATAGGTAATGCAGGGGTGAGGAAATCCTATGCCCGACTTGCCCGACCCGTTACGTTTACCGTCCAGACAAGTGAATTGTTTTAGTTTGGTTGTCCGTGGACAAGTTCATTATAAAGAAAAGCAAAAACATATATCTAGAGTGCAAACTCCTATTAAAGTATTTTTGTACAGTGGAACCTCTCTATTAAGATCACCTTTCTGACTGACTCAACCTGGTCTTATTAGTGAGGTGGTCTCTTGAGTGAGGTTCCGTACTTATTTAATTATTTATCAAGAGACTGGGGAAAAATGTTACCCCCCCCCCCCCTCCCATCTGATGTGAATCAGACAATAATTGTGCTACCATAATTGGCACTTTTAGTTTCACAGTCATATTGGTAATTTAGTCAATGCCCTCCTTGCATGTGCTGTTGTAATTGGTACTTTCAGTTTCACAGTCATATTGGTAATTTAATCAATGCCCTCTTTGCATGTGCTGTTGTAATTGGTACTTTCAGTTTCACAGTCTTATAGGTAAATTAATCAGTGCCCTCTATACATGTGCTAATTGGTATTTTCAGATTTACAGACATACAGATTATTTAATCAATGTCCTATAAATGTGCTACTGTAATTGGTACTTTCAGTTTTACAGACATGCAGGTAATTTCATCAATGTCCTCTATACATGTACAGTCAAACTTGCCTTAGCGACCCCCCTCATATAACGACTTCCTGTCCATAACGACCGTATTTGGACTGCCCCTTGAAAATTACTATATATTTGCCCCTATATAGCGACCACCTGCCTTACGCGACTGGCGACCGCTGTATTTTGTCCGCCGGTGGTTGTCCTACTTGCGTATAGCGACTGCTTATACACTTACTACTCTTGGAAGGGAGATAACTCGTACATAATTCTCGCGGGACAATTCGAGACTTCATCAACAACGTGGCGAAATACACCAGGCTTCGACAGTCACAACACACCTGGAGGTGTCAATTAACGACCCGGGTAGTAATAAGGCACTCGTACATGCTTTATGACAGGGTGTTTTTACAACCAGGAACTATCAATCATCGCTGACTGATTGATGTTTTGTTTTCGATCATCAATTTATCACCAAAGTTTCCGGTGATGATTACTTAATCGGCGAAAGACTAAGAAAAAAATTCAGAAAGGACACGCTTGTGACAAGGTGTTTTTACGAACAGGAGCATTTAAATATCACCGCTAAATGATTGATGATTTGTTTTCTCGTAATGAGGAATGCTGTAACTAATCGAACATCACTTGATTAGCAAGTCAACATCTCAATCCAAAGAGTAAAATCGCCGGCGCTCGTAGCATTGGATTACATCTAATAAAATGATAATTAAATAAAATTCAACTATCTACATCTTTCTGTATATTCTTACACTTCTGACTCGTGTGACTTAACAACACAGACCACCGACTTTGAGCACAGTTTAGATATTTGTTTCAGTTTTAATTATTTGCCATATCCTCGATGTACATGTATAATTCAATTACAACATATATTAATTTAAATTATTAAAACATTGAATTATTTCATTGTTATAATTTTTTTTTCATTATTTACATGTTATGCATGTATTAGCTACAGGGATTTTCTATGACTTTTTTGGTATGGTTACTGGATCCTTCCCAATGCAAAAATGGCTTGAATTTTCCCAAAAAGATGCAAATATTCCAAATTTGGATTTTTTTTTTTTTTTTTAAATGAATATTTTCCAATTTTCCAGACCCTGGAGTTAGGAAAATCCCTTTAGTATTTAAATACAATATCCATTTAATCACTAAATGAAATATTTAATCATGGAAGAAAAATATGTAGTTGGAAATAATAAAAAGCCATCTCCAATACCTTGGATTTCATATCTCATGTGACCCTTTATATAAAGACCACCTGTCTATAAAGACCGTTTTTGTTATTCCCCCTGAGCGGTCTTTATATACAAGTTTGACTGTACTGTAGTAAGTTGTACTTTCAGTTTTACAGTTATATAGGTAATGTAATCAATTCCCTCTATACATGTACTGTAGTAAGTTGTACTTTCAGTTTCACAGTTATATAGGTAATGCAGGGGTGAGGAAAACCTATGCCCGACTTGCCCGACCCGTTACGTTTACCGTCCAGACAAGTGAATTGTTTTAGTTTGGTTGTCCGTGGACAAGTTCATTATAAAGAAAACCAAAAACATATATCTAGAGTGCATATTAAAGTATTTTTGTACAGTGGAACCTCGCTATTAAGATCACCTTTCTGACTGACTCAACCTGGTCTTATTAGTGAGGTGGTCTCTTGAGTGAGGTTCCGTACTTATTTAATTATTTATCAAGAGACTGGGAATTGATGGTCTGAAATGTGAAGTGGTCTTCTAAGAGAGGTTATCTTAAGGCGAGGTTCCAGTGTATATAAAAACATTGGCAGTAAATATTGGACAAGTAAAAATCAATTTCAGGCAACCACTTATTTTGCATTTACTTGCCCGGGGACAAGTGCATGAAAGTCATATTTCCACACCCCTGGGTAATGTAATCAGTGCCCCTCTATACATGTGCTGTTGCAACTTGTACTTTCAGTTTCACAGTCATACAGGTAATTTTATCAATTCCCTCTATACACGTACTGCTTTAAGTTGTACTTTCAGTTTCACAGTCATATAGGTAATTTCATCAATTCCCTCTATACACGTACTGCTTTAAGTTGTACTTTCAGTTTCACAGTCATATAGGTAAATTCATCAATTCCCTCTATACACGTACTGCTTTAAGTTGTACTTTCAGTTTCACAGTCATATAGGTAATTTCATCAATTCCCTCTATACACGTACTGCTTTAAGTTGTACTTTCAGTTTCACAGTCATATAGGTAAATTGAACAATTCCCTCTATAACACGTACTGGGTTGTACTTTCAGTTTCACGGTCATATAGGTAATCAATATTCCCTCTATACACCCTGGTTTAAGTTGTACTTTCAGTTTCACGGTCATACAGGTAATTTCATTTTTCCCTCTATACACGTACTGGTTTCTATTTGTACTTTCAGTTTCACAGTCATATAGGTAATTTCATCAATTGCCACGTACTGCTTTAAGTTGTACTTTCAGTTTCACAGTCATATACATTTGTCAACTCTATACACGTACTGCTTTAAGTTGTACTTTCAGTTTCACAGTCATATAGGTAATTTCATCAATTCCCTCTATACACGTACTGGTTTAAGTTGTACTTTCAGTTTCACAGTCATATAGGTAATTTCATCAATTCCCTCTATACACGTACTGCTTTAAGTTGTACTTTCAGTTTCACGGTCATATAGGTAATTTCATCAATTCCCTCTATACACGTACTGGTTTAAGTTGTACTTTCAGTTTCACGGTCATATAGGTAATTTCATCACTATACACGTACTGGTTTAAGTTGTACTTTCAGTTTTCACGTCATATAGTAATTTCATCAATCCCTCTATACACGTACTGGTTTAAGTTGTACTTTCAGTTTCACGGTCATATAGGTAATTTCATCAATTCCCTCTATACACGTACTGCTTTAAGTTGTACTTTCTGTTTGACAGTCATACAGGTAATTTAATCGATGCCCTCTTTACATATGCTGTTGTAATTGGTACTTTCAGTTTCACTTTATGCGCCGTCCAAGATCCATTCATGCTATAAGTAGCATTGTTTCTCCTCAATTGTGAAAACATTCACTTCAGTAGTTATATTTTCTGTAGGTATTTTTCACATACTTAGGTACCGGCCAGGTAATCTTCTAATTACCTTGTGGAATATTATGCAAGATTTTTCTCACTTTTAGATGTTGGCAAGCTACACCGAAAATTAATTTTACTCAAATGAACATAAATCATTTATAAAATAAGCAACGCATTTATCGGATAGGAAGCGAAGCGCTCGGATTAATTCAACAATATATACAACATATACAAAGGTCCACTCCATTATATATTGATGTCATCTTCAACATCGTCAACACCACAAAAATAGCACAAACTACGAAGAAAATTAATACATTAGACTGAAATAAAAATTTTGTTTATATGGGATGGGTGGAAGGGAAGGATAAAATATCATGTGAACGGTTTTCGTCCAAGCCTTCAAATGACTTTACAATACCCATTTACTATCGGTGAACAACTACTCACGCATTACTTTACTGCATGCAATATTCAACCAATGAACAATTATCTATTACCCGTATTGATACCCTAAACTGTAACCAAAGTAAACAAAACAGCTTAGTTACTACAATAAATACATTTTTATTTCCCCACTGGATACCTGGAGTTATGTTGACAAGGAGTATAGTGTACTCTGGCCAGTGTAATTTTAATGTTGTTATATCACCTTTAATGTTAAGTAAGATTTTAACTCACCCAGGTTAAGAAAGGAGTCTTGAGACAGCGCTACCAAGGGGTCAGTTTCTCTAAAGGTCGTAACTTTACGTGTAGACGTAAATCTGGACTTGCATCTAAAATGAGTTTCACTAAAGGTCGTATCTTTCTTCCTACATATAAACTTACGCCTGAGTCAGCTCCAAACTACCACTAATGTCACACGTAAGTTAGTGTAGGTTAACCGGTAAACATACCTTTACGACTTTGGTGAAACTGAAAGTATGTACAGGTAAATAAAATCGTAACTTGAGTTACGTCTTAAGTTACATCTACATTTGCGGGGAAAGTTACGACCTTTAGCGAAACTGGCCCAAGGTTATCAGAATTATAATGAAACAATATTATTTCTGAGTTAATTAGTTTAAAAGATTTTTAAAATGCGTATTTGAAATGATACTTTTATTATTATTATTACAGGTCCGTTTCACACGTACGTCACCACCATTGCTAGGCACCATCAGTCGCTTTTTCCTGTACGGTTTTTATGAAGGCAACGTTTTTGCTACAGGTGGAGAGGTGGAGGTTATGCAGGAACCGAGGTCGTTATATGATGACGTCAAAGTCATGCCCCTCTCCCGACTTGATCGTGCAGCCTCCAAGCTGTTAGTCAAGAAATCCTTAGAGGAAGAGGAGACAAAGTAGGTTTGTTTTAGGAGATGTCTTGTGACTGTATTTTATGGCCTCTGAATTTTACGTCCTATGTATTTTATGGTTTATGGGTCAATATTTTTTTTCTTTTAAGTTTTGCCCTCAACCTATCCACTGCATTGAACTTTTTGATTCAAATGATTGAATTCAGATATCTGAGTGATTTATCTGCATTTATCATTTCTTTCAACATTCTCACACTTTTATCATTGGATAATCTACTCCTCCAATGATAAAAGTGTGAGAATGTGTTAAGTCCTGGCAACGGTAATCTTTTAGATTTTATTTATTGTTTTTGAATCTTTTGTTTCTGAGACAAATTGCTGTTTCAGACTTAATTGATTTCGTTGAGCATCTAAAGTCACAATGTCGGCCGCATCGGTTACACTCATGCCGAGTCATGGATAGCAAATTGCAGAAATTAAAACTTTAACTGTTAATTAGCAATGAATACCTGATCTAAAATTGAAAAACAATTAAAAAGCTTTGATTGCAATTATTTTTATTAAAATCATGTATGGATATAGGGGTCAATTTACACTAATTGATACACAATTACAAATCAAAGTGACCAGTTCAAATTGATAAAAATTCACATTTTTAGGTCACCTGACCGAAAGGTCATGGTGACCTATAGCGATCACTCTTCGTCCGTCGTCGTGCATTAACTTTTGAACATTTTCATCTTCTATTCAAAAACCAGTGGGCCAATTTCATCAAAACTTGGTAGGAAGTATCCCCATGGGAAGCTCCTTCAAGTTTGTGAATATAAAGGGTCAGACTCCTAAACGGGCCCCATAAGGGGTAAAATTAGGAAAATCTTTAAAAATCTTCTTCTCAAGAACTAACAATGGGAATGACTTCATATTTGATATTTAGCATCTTTAGGGGGATGTTTACAAAGTTTGTGAAATAAATAATTATCTGATGGAAAACGGCCCCACTAGGGGGCGCTGAAATCGGGCAAAAATTCAAAGTTGTCAGATTTCAACCAAATTTGGTAGAAAGCATCCCCCAGGAAAGGCAATCAAAGTTTGTGTAGAAATAAAAGGTTCTGATTCCTTTGGGGGCCAATAAGGGGGTAAAAAGGGGCCAAATATTGAAATCTTCTTTAATGGACTTCTTCTCAAGAATCACAAGGCCAATTTCAACCTAAGTTGGCAGGAAGCATCTTCATGTGAAGACGCTTCATGTTTGTGAAAATTGTGGAGTTATGTCCCCTTAGATCCTCCATCATATTTCATGGGACAAAATATCAACATCAGACTAGTACAAAATATGAAAAGTCAAAATTTGTGTGTTTAATAAACCACATTCCCATATTTTCACAACAATTTAAAGACCATACCACGTATGAATCAATTTGGATAGATATAAATATTACATTCTTTTCAATGTGACAGTGCCTATTCTCTCCTCAAGGATAACACTGTTACTCGAAGTGGCTACATATTCTCTCCCACTCGCACTAAAAAGAATGCTATATTTATTTTACGATGCAAAAAAAGGTAAAACATGAGAAAACATTTGCTCAACACAAATCATTGTCTATTTATGTGTGCTATGGTGTCTTGGTAACCTTCATGCGTAAAATTG
Source organism: Atrina japonica (assembly GCA_030159075.1). Classification (NCBI taxonomy): domain Eukaryota; kingdom Metazoa; phylum Mollusca; class Bivalvia; order Pterioida; family Pinnidae; genus Atrina; species Atrina japonica. The sequence goes on from BROG01000850.1 coordinate 134,348, forward strand.
GTAACCTTCATGCTTGCATGTTTACGCATTTTCTTAACATAAAACAGTCATAGTGTAATTTGTCTAATACTCTGAGATTTGTTTAGTAGGTATAATAAAAATATAAAATGAATTGCTGCTTGCTTTGAGTGAATTTTATTGCACAATCAGGTAAACCACGCAATACCACATACATGTGTCAATACAAATAAATTTTATGTTGTTAGACATTATTCAAACACAATTTTGCAGTCCCTAAAGAGTCTTGCATGATTCCCTTTCTTAAAGTTGGCCTTAACATGTCAATCACTTAATTTAAGCGATTGTTGCTCTTTTACTCAGGTGACCGTTAAGGCCCTTTGGGCCTCTTGTTAATCTGGCAGTGGTGTGTATACACTATTATATATGTGCAGCAGTGACTGGCTGAGTAAGCCTATAGGTGAGTGGCTGAGTAAGCCTATAGGTGAGTGGCTGAGTAAGCCTATAGGTGAGTGGCTGAGTAAGCCTATAGGTGAGTGGCGGGATAAGTGTTAAATGTAACACAAAGTACTGTGTACAACACTTTGTGATAAACAATGATGATAATGATATGGTGGAGTTGGGATCTAAGACAGTGTCAGAAACTGTGTAAACGAAATTCCATTATACTTTTGAATTATGCCCTTATCTGGGCACTCGCTGTGAAGTTCATGTCTTCATTCAGCCTTTCAGGACCTGCTATCAAACTGTGTTCATTGGAATGGGACCCTCAACTGATAAAAATCAGCAGTGGCAGTCTTTGAAGTTGGGAAGGTCTTGGAAAAAGGGTTACATACACAGACACACAGACGTCTGTGATGGGACCCTCATATTTGAGTATAGATCATTCGACAATCATGATACACATTGCAGCTGACAAATTTAGGACATGTTACAGTTACAATGGTTTGATATATGCTGTCATATGTTTTGGTATCATTATATTGTCCAATTCAAATAAGATGGCGGGCTGGAGTAACCTTTTGATTATCATACGGTTGATTTTACTCGCTTTTCGTTTATGACAAGGTGCATGGAGAAAAACATTTTATTCCTCACAGGATACTCTCTAATGTATGGTGACAAGAAGGAACAATGATTTCTCCATTCAGTGTGATTTTAATGTTATGCTTTATTACGTAAAATTTAAACTCGTCCAGGTCAAGAAAGGGTTCATAGGAACACTGACTCAACACCAATTAGTCAGCCAGACATTTAGTGCTAATGTTTTAACTCATCACCCCCTGAAAAACAATGGACTCTGCTGTAAATCAATGACTTTGACCAGTCCAAATGTGACTTTAGCGGTGAATGAGTAAGTGAATGATTTTATAGGTAGCATATTAGCTATGTATGTGTACATACTGTTGTACACACAAACAATAGGAAATATATAAACTATGTATGTGTACATTCAACAAACTATGATACAGTTATCTCTTACAAATCTCTTAAGACTTTAAAAGATTTTTAAAGTCACACTTTGGGGACGTTATTGTAATTTTCTGGACATTATAGTAAATTTTTGACATTTTCATTAGAAAACTACTCCTAACTGACGAAAATGAAAAAAAAAATTCAAAATATTTTATGCATTAATGGAGTTATTAGGGGGGATTCCGTAGGAATTCTTAAATTTACCCTGCTGAACAAGTGATATAAAGGGTGTGCTCGATACACCTTGAGAGTACTGTTCTGGCACGGTCTCAGAACATGTTACAATCGAATGTACCAGGGCATGAATTAGTTATTTCAAAGATATCTATAAAATTTACATAATTCACATAAGTTTATGGCTAAATTGCTTCTTCAGGACTGTGTTCCATCGCATTTGATTGGATTTCCACTTGTCTGGATTGTCCTGGACAGTGAGACGAACACGCTCAGTAGAGCATCACCACTTGACCGGCAACACCTTACCATTTATAAATAGATCAATGTGTTAGGTATTTCCGAGGATTAATTAACTAATTAGTTGGAATAGGACTTTAAAAATACGAATACACATTAAGAGAGTACAGAAAAGTTTATTTATGGACATTACTCCCCGGAATGTGACTTTATATCCCATTCACATTTTATAATGTACAGTAAAATATTGCTCTGTTTATTGGGCTCGATCGTTTTAGCGCCCATTATTATACATAAACCAAAGTCAGAGGCTCAAGGTGACCAATTGCAATCATCTATTGTCTGTCAGCGTCTGTTGTTTGTCATGCGTCGTCCATTGTTTTACACATTTGCGACTTTTTCTCAAGAACTGGTGGGCCAAATTCAACCAAACTTGGCATATAGCATCCCCATGTGAAGATGCATAAAATTTTCATATAAAAGGGGGCTAGGACCCATTGGGGCCAAAAAGGACCAAAACGTCTTCTCAAAACCAGTGGGCCAATTTTAACCAAACTTGGCATGAATTACCCCCATGTTCAGCCACATAAAGCTTGTGAACAAAAAGTGGCTAGGGCCCGTAGGTGCTCAAAAAGGACCCAAGTATTACTTATGTCTTTTTAGCTCACCTGAGCCGAAGGCTCAAGTGTACTATTGTGATCATTTCATTGTTGTAGTTTAGATGATTGGTTAGGCTCAGGATAATTGGTGAATATAAAAATATTGCTATGAGATGAGCTTTGTAATCTTAGATTACTCTTACGTTTTTCTGTATTTTTTTGACAAGGTTACCAGCAGCGTTAGTGGTGTCCTGGCCAGATGGATTCGAGGTTCATCAGAATGAGAAAAGACCTGCTGGAAAAACTATTGGTAAGATAAATATAATGTCCATGAACTAATATAGTATGGCATTTCTCAATATTTACATACCAACTGTTATTTCCTTCATTATAAGTATACAGACTGGTTACGTTGTATATTTAATGCCAGACACATATCTGTTCAGCTGTTACATCATATGAAACAACAACCCCAACCCCCCACCCCCATCCCACCCACCCCCCCAAAAAAATCAATTATATAGAATGAATTTCATAACCAGCTGACTACATTTTCACAGAAAATTGGAAAAAACATGACACGTACATGCAATGACTCATTGAAAAAAAATTGATGTTCGTGCTGCACAGGATTTTTTTTCCATGAGCCACTCCAAAAACTAAATACAATCCGTAAATATATATTTTACAATTTAATAGTCTACAACTAGTGATACCATCGGGTAGAAGAAAAATTGTTGGTTGGATGTAAAACAACTAAACAGGCAGAATTAGATGACTCATAACCTGTCTTTACCTTTACACCCTGCATATCTAAATGGTATGGTCTATTTTTTTGTTTTGGACCAGTTCATTATGGTCTATAGTGTTGAAAGGGTCAATGGTAGAAGTACATAGGTACTGGCAACCAATCTTAGTGTTGTTTATACTTAAGTTTTGCATGTGGACATACCTGATTGTTTACACCTGTTAAAATCTATTGATATCTTTTAAACAGGTGCATTGAGAATAGAAATACAGAACAAAAGAGGCGATTTTATCAACAAATTACCGGGTACTGCTGCAGTCGCTCAGAAGAAGTTGTTGGTGGAACTGAAACTCATATGGCATGGTATGTTTAACTACAGTCATACTTGTCCATAAAGGCCACTCAAGGGAATAGGCAGAAATTGCCTTTATAGACAGGTGGTCTTTATAAAGAGGTTTGGTCATTATGAAAAAGTTAACAAAGGTTATTATAAGGCCTTTATAGGCAGGTGCCCTTATACAGAGGTGGCCATTAATGCAAGTTTGACTGTATATAGATTTGTTTTGATGGCATCACTGAGTTATGTCCCTTTTTTTATCTAGATGTAATGTGACTTAAAAGAATTACCGTAATCAGCCGTGTATAATCCGCACTCTTTTCACTCTAAAATTTGTCTCAGGGATGGGGGTGTGGATAATACAGTACAACAGGTTCTTCGGACATTTTTTTCGATGGGACTATAGTAAAAAAAAAGTTCAGAAGATTTGACTTTGGATGGTAAACTTGCCTTTATTAAGTTTTTTCATATCGTAATCATGATGATCGAGTCAAATTATTTCTTCATTGCTTTCTGTATATGTGTAATGTGTTTATTGTCAATGGTGACGTTGAATAAATGTTTGATAAATGAATCTTTTCTTCAGTGTGTGTATGTATTTCAGTTTACAAATCGCCTATAAATACTAGCTCAGTGGAAGGTTGGTCAGCGAGTGACACTCAGACTGTCACACTCTCCGATTGCCGATTGGTAACCAGGCATGGCTTTAATCACAAAATATCCATGGGAAACAGAATAGTACAGTACCTGTGTGTGCTGTTAACCTTCCTCATAGAGTTTTATGCTATTATTGAAAATATGAACAATCTCAACTCAAATTCTAGTGATTATTTCATGCTTGTACTTGTAGATGACAAAGTGAACCACCATACTGTTACTATAAATGAGTTACATAGAACAGCATATGTAGTATCTTGTAGTTTCGTATTTCAGATTCCTATTTTGTAGATTAACATTTATTTCAAATCTCACAGTATCATATTTTCTTTTATTTAATAAATATTTATCTATTTTTGTCTAATACAGATCTAAGGATTGATATTTAAAATAAGTCTGATTTTCAGTCATACTAATGCCCCAGTAATGGACATGTAAAAAAAAAAACAGATGCGGGTTAGGGTGAGTAGAGAACAATAAATTTAGCGGGCATTATAGGACACTATCGTATTGAAAGGGTTAACGTGCCTACACCCACTGTGACACAGGACCTTGATTTTTACTGTCTCATCCGAAGGACAGGACTCTGACCTGCTGCCGGCTGGACTCGAACCCACGATCAAGAGTCTAGTGCAATACCGACTGAGCTTTGCCAGCTCTCCATGGTACAGATAACAAATATTATGAATTTCTGGATCCCTTGGTCACCATCGAAATAATAAAAAAAGATATGTTTATTATCACTTCAAGTTTTGTTAAGGATTTGTCTATATCATCACAAGTTTTGTAAAGGATATGTTTATTTTGTTGCCAGGTCACCATGGAGATGAGGTGATTGTTTCTCACATAAGTCAACACGGACGAAATTGGCCATACTGGTTCAAGAAAATGGGTGAGTTGATTGCCATTGCTATATGCATGTATTACCTTTAAGATTTTATAGTGTATTGTTGTTTTAACATATTGCAGGCACCACAGTCAAGCCAGTTCAGGGATCCGTTGTATATAAAAATCTTAAGTGGTTTGTTATTTGACCTTAAAGGGGCATTGGTTGTGTTTAGCACAAACTTGTACTTGATGTATAATAACAAGTAAGAGTATTACCCTGATAAATAAAAAGGTACCGTATTCAACCCAATAAATGATAGATAAAAAGGTACCGTATTCAACCCAATAAATGATAGATAAAAAGGTACCGTATTCAACCCAATAAATGATAGATAAAAAGGTACCGTATTCAATAAATGATAGTTAAAAAGGTACCGTATTCAACCCAATAAATGATAGTTAAAAAGGTACCGTATTCAACCCAATAAATGATAGTTAAAAAGGTACCGTATTCAACCCAATAAATGATAGATAAAAAGGTACCGTATTCAACCCAATAAATGATAGATAAAAAGGTAGTATAAAAATGATAGATAAAAAGGTACCGTATTTACTTAATATATCAACACAATAAATTAGCAACCAAGCTATACGATCGCGACGATTTCGGCTTTCCCATCGTAAATTTTCCACATTTAAGTAGTAATATCCCCCTCACCTGCATATGGAGTTTATATTTCACAACACCCGATATGCCAGGGCGTGACATATGAAGCTTTCATATACAGAGGTAAACTACTTTCAAATTATTGACACAGGGATATCGAAAACCGCGTTTAATGTCACGTTCCGCAAATTTTATGGTCGGTATAAATAGTCTTTTTGCGACTACTCTGTTTCACTAAGTGAAATTTTCAGTTGCCTTTTTCGTTGGCGGTTTTGAAACGTCTTACCAATTGTGACGATGGTACACTCCATAAAACGTGTTTCATTGGACTTGACTGTGGACTCAGTTCGTCGACAGGGGATGCTTACTCCTCATGGCACCTGATCCCATTGGTTTGTCCGTGTTTGTCCATTTTTACCGGATTTGTATCTATGTCCTGGACATCCTATTGATTTATACTTTGATATCTGAGATTTTTATATTCAACCAATAAATGCTCATGTCCCTATAAGTGCTCCTCCCCCCCTTTTTATACACCCGTCTAAGACAGGTAGCTTTATGTTTTCACGCAGTCGGGCAGGCACATATTAGTTTCTGCTCAATAACTTGAGTAATTTTCAACGGATTAATTTGAAACTTTATGAGATGGTTTATTGCCATAAAATTTCGGACAAGTTCGATAATCAAAATTGTTTGCCTTTTATATATGGAGTAATGGCCTCTTGTAAATTTGCGGAAACAGTTTCCACTCAATAACTTGAGTAATTTTAAGTGGATTAATTTGAAATTTTATGAGAAGGTTTATTGCCATAAAAGGTCGGCCAAGTTTGAAGACCAAAATTTCTCGCCAGTTATATACGGAGTAATAAACTGCTCATTGACCCATGACGGGCGTATTTTGTGGTATCCTTGTTTCACACACAATCAAGTAACTTTTTGTAATCGGTTGACAGGGAGATGTGGACCAGAAAATCGTCATCAACAGTTTTCCCCCCAGCAACACAAGAATGTTGATGTGTTCTCAGTATTAACTACATCAACTTTGCCACAGTATTTTATAAAAAAAAAATGATTATGCTATTTTTGTAGCAACCTGGACGCTTATTGGGTCGAATATGGGATGTATGTAATATTGCACAGTTCCAGTGTGGTATATTTTTTCATCGACTTTTTCAGAAAATATAACAAACCTGGGGAACTACACGCTACAGATCCAAGTCATACTGAACGAAAGTGAGGCAAGCATCTATGCTGGACGTGAACTACCTTGTTACAAAATCGAATTCTCAGTTACAGGTATTGAATTTCAATTCTTACCTCATATATTTAGTTGAGTCTTAGTATGACAGTTGGCAGCACAGGGACTGCAACTCTTTCAATTTCATGGGACAAGTCGCGTTATCCTCTGACAAAAATCTTTTCAGTTTCTGTTTTGGTTAAAGTTTAGTAATTACTCACCTTCACCTGATAGCGGTTTCACAGGTAGGGATATGTATTGATACATCACCGATTCTAGTTGATGTGGGAAAGCATAACAATGTAGGAAAACATAAACCATGTGGCGCCACCATCTGCAACCGATTCTCCGGTACAAAAGGTCATTTATGCAGGTCAAATCCCTTGACCGGTGAATACTCAGGTGTAAGTACAGGATGTTCAGTACTACAGGTAGTGTAATTATTGTTGGATAGTTATTGTCCCCAAGCTTGGGTAACTATGTCCTGTTTGGTATAGTGGTTTGTAATCAGGGTATGATATAGATTCTACAGTGGCTAGACCTGGGGAAAAAAAAAAAGATAAACCTTGATTTATCGTATAACCCGCTATACCACCAAAGCTATGGAAAATAAATATGATGGTATAAAGAGGATGAACTGTAGTTTGAGTCCTGTAGTCATTTTCTCAAAATAATTACCCATGTTGATATTTGATTCTTAAGCCGATTTTTGTAAGAATGTTTGCAGGTGTACTTGCGGAAGGCCAGTGGTCTCTATCGGAGTTCTTTCCTCCGCCATTAAAAAACTGGCCGACACGATATAATTGAAAAATCCTTGAGTCAGGGTTCAACATTAATGTTTGTCCGGTTGTCCGGGACACGTCCACTTTGCATTGGACAAGTAGATGTTACTCCTCACTTGTCCAAAAGGACGAGTAATATGGTTGAAAACAAAAATTAATTCAATAAAGTTTATTCTTGTTTAAACACAAAATAATACCTTTGAATGTTACACTTAATTTTCGGACAAATCATTTTTGCATTCGGACAAGTAGATTTAAATACTACTTGTCCTGCAGGACAAGTGGAAATTTTCATTATTGTTGACCTCATTGTTGTGAATCTGGCACAAAACAATATTTAGAAAAAAGTGCTTTGATTGAGTGAATGATTTATAAAAGTATTTTAAATTTCTGATATAGAAATTTGTAAAAATGAATTAATTGATATTTAGAGTGCATATATGCAATATCCTTGAAAGTTGAATAATAGGTTTCCCTGGTTACTTCCTCACCCCTCACTGTCACATTTAGACTCACCCAGATCAATCACTTGCATGGTCCTCTGTTATAATTCTGTAGTGTTCATGACATGAAAAATTATTACAAGATTGTGATTCTAAATCATATACCCCTGAATTATGACAGTGGACTTAACCATTCTTTGAAATGGGCAGGTTCAAATGTGACTTCAGGGGATGATGAGTTAAGTGATTGCCTGTCGTGTGTGATGATTTTTGTGTCTTTCATTGAAGTGCTTCTTAAAACAAGTTAGACTATATTTTAACTTGTTCACCTACAAAGACACATTTGGACTGGTCTAAGTCATTGATTTACAGAAGAGTCTATTGCTTTTCAGGGGTCGATTAGTTAAATATCTGACAATCATTTGTGTAATCTTTAAATGCAAGTGTTTAATTCATTCTATTTATTTATTCTGGTTTTGTTATAAATTACAGAAGCTGAACCACAGAAATTTACAGTTGGAATGCTCGAAGGACCTTTTAGAGTTGGTGTACCTTTCCATATTCCCCTGGAGTTCAGAGATGAATACAATAACATAGCAAAACCACTGGCCAAGTCGGAGCCAGAAATTAAGGCTAGGTAGCTGAAGCTTTATAGAATTATGTCTGAACATCAGGAGTTTTTGCCCTAATTTGATGTTTACCCATACATGAGAGGGGCGAATTGCAAATGAAGACTAAATTACCAAAGCATTTGTGGTAGTAGCGCAACGATACACCGAACTACGATATATCGCGGCATTTTCCCTACGGTACGATACACAATTGATTTCACGCCACGATACACCTACGATATTAGACTCTGTATACTCTATTTCCGGTTTACCGGTAAACAAATAACATGTTTAAAAGCAGTTCACCCACAAGGAAAATGGACAAACTTGTGCCCCCATGGCACCTTCGTCATACAAGTCATCGATGTGGGCTCACTCGGGGTTCAGAAAGCTACATATGTCAGGATGCTCAACCTAAGTTTGAAAAACTCGCACCCCCTCGCACCACTTGTCATCTTTGTAACACGGATACCTTACAAAACTGATGAAACCACGAACGTGTCATTTGACATGAAACGACATCCAAACGTAAATCATAAATTATGAATCGACGCCTAAAATTAAAATAAATCATAGATTTGCAGGGGTAACTTAGTTTGCAACAATCAGTGAACACAAAGTTGTCAATCAATTCGCCGAGGGCCAAGGCTATTTCAAAAGCAATAGCTCAGTTTCTAGTGACTTATTTATGACTTTCAGTTTGGTAGAATCTGATGGTTTCAGATAAATGGTTAACATTTTAGAGCCAAAATATGATGTTCCTTCTCAAATATATTTCTCCACAAATGTAGTCACAAATTTATTTAACAGGATATATCTCAATTAGTTGACATCAAAAGTAAACAAACAGAATAAACAGGATATGTGAAACAAAAACTTTATTTTTAAAAGTAAGTGCACAGAAATGCAATGATGTCATTATTGAATTTTCAACTTAGTTGTTTTATTCCTGTGTATTGTAAATGTATCGTATCGTCAGGTACGAATCGCAATACGTATCGTATCGTCATTCCAGTGTATCGTTGCAGTCCTAATGTGTGTTGTATCTGAGCTATATTTTCCTCATTTCCTAGGCTGACCATATGTGGTTCACCCGAGCTATAGTCTCATTATTTCCGAGGTTGACCATATGTGGGTCACCCGAGCTACATTCTCATTATTTCCGAGGTTGACCATATGTGGGTCACCCGAGCTATATTCTCATTATTTCCGAGTCTGACCATATGTGGGTCACCCGAGCTATATTCTCATTATTTCCGAGGTTGACCATATGTGGGTCACCCGAGCTATATTCTCATAATTTCTTAGTCTGACCATATGAAGTGTCCTAACCATATTTACTTCATTTTCTAGTTTCACAATATGTGGTTTGTCTGAACCGTATTTTCGTTATTTGCTAGACTTTGTTTGGGAGTAATACGGAGGTCAGAATGATAAAATGTTTTCATTGGGATCTCTTATCAGAATCAACCAGGGACTAAATTGACTTTATTAGCTCACCTGGCCTAAAAGGCCATGTGAGCTTTTGCCATCACTTGGCGTCCATCGTCGTCGTCGTCCGTCCGTCGTTAAAGATCAACTCCTCAGAAACCGCTGGGCCATTTGCAACCAAACTTTGTCACAACAACAGTCCTTGGGTGGTCTACTTTAAAAAATTGTGTCCGGCATGTCCCGCACCTAATCCAAGATGGCCGCCAGTGGGGATCATAGATTAACATTGGACCCTATGGGAAAATATATTCAAAGATATTTTTCTCTGAAACTACTGAGCCAATTAGAACCAAACTTGGTCATAGTAGTTCTTAGATGGTACCTTCTGAAACTGGTGTTTTTTTAAATCTGCACCTAATCCAAGATGGCCGCCAGCGGGGAACATAGGTTAACATTGGACCCTATGGGAACAATATCAAAGATCTTTTTCTCTCGTTAAAGATCAACTCCTTAGAAACCGCTGGGCCATTTGCAACCAAACTTTGTCACAACAGTCCTTGGGTGGTCTACTTTAAAAATTGTGTCCGGCATGTCCGCACCTAATCCAAGATGGCCGCCAGTGGGGATCATAGATTAACATTGGACCCTATGGGAAAATATATATTCAAAGATATTTTTCTCTGAAACTACTGAGCCAATTAGAACCAAACTTGGTCATAGAAGTTTTTAGATGGTACCTTCTGAAACTGGTGTTTTTTTAAATCTGCACCTAATCCAAGATGGCCGCCAGCGGGGAACATAGGTTAACATTGGGCCCTATGGGAACAATATCAAAGATCTTTTTCTCTAAAACCCTTTAGCCAATGGGAACCAAACCTGGCCACAATAGTTTTTTAGTCGATGGCCCCTACAATTTTATGGTTTTTGAGGACCACATCAAATCCAAGATGGCCGCCAGCGGAGAACATATTTTAACATTGGACCTTATGGGAAAATACGTTCAAAGATATTTTTCTCTCGTGAAACTACTGAGCCAATTGAGAACCAAACTTGGTCACAGTAGTCCTTAGATGATATCTTCTGAAACCGGTTTTTTATTTAAGTCTGCACCTAATCCAAGATGGCCGCCAGCGGGGAACATAGGTTAATATTGGACCCTATGGGAACAATATCAAAGATCTTTTTCTCTAAAACCCTTTAGCCAATGGGAAACCAAACTTGGCCACAATAGTCCTTTTGGATGGCCCCCTTCAACATTGGGGTTTTTGAGCGCTACACCGAATCCAAGATGGCCGCCATTGTAAAACATATTTTAACATTGGACCTTATGGGAAAATACGTTCAAAGATATTTTTCTCTGAAACTAGTGAGCCAATTGGAACCAAACTTGGTTATAGTAGTCCTTAGATGGTACCTTCTGAAACTGGGTGTTTTTTTAAGTCTGCACCTGATCCAAGATGGCCGCCAACGGGGAACATAGGTTAACATTGACCCCTATGGGAACAATTTCAAAGATCTTTTTCTTTAAAACCCCAAAGCCAATTGGAACCAAGCTTGGCCGACAACAGTCTTTGGGTGGCCCCCTACAACATTGGTGTTTTTGAGGGCCACACAAAATCCAAGATGGCCGTCAGTGGAGAAGATATTTTAACATTGGACCCTATGGGAATTGGTTCAAATTTAATTTACATATAAACAAAAATGATTAAGTTAATTTAACAGTTGCTGTACAAAAGTATGAATGCCCTCAGTATGATAGTGGTATGACAGTATTATAATATCCTGTATGGGTTTAAGAGATAGTCGATGATACTTGGTATGTATTGTCTCAAAATTTTGAAATATGGTTTAGTTTTGAAAGGAAATAGTGAAATTTTGTGATAGAAATAAATATTGTGTATTAAATTTCAAGCATTTATTTAAACATTAGACAATCTGTTGATTTTCATTCTGCAACAACTCTACCTAGGTGAGCTATACAGGCTCCTGGGAGCCTCTAGTTTTTCTGTTTAGAAGAACCAAAAAAAGACATTACAACCGTCCTATAACATCGATGTTTGTTTATTGTTGGCACCAATCACTTTCTTGGTACATCTCGTAGACATTTCAGAAGATAATAGAAAAGTAATTAGATGCCATGTTTTGTTTCGGTTTCCATATAAGCACAAAAAAATATTGATGATTATTGGCATCCGTACTCTATTTTCAACTGTTAATTGAATTCTTGTTGACCACTGTAAATTTAATCGCGATAATTTGTTTACACATAATTTCACGAGAGCTCTCGCTCATGAAAACATAATTTTATCTCGTCACTCATAACTTAGATAATGGAACCTTTAGGGGTCTATAGTTTGGGATATTTGTCATTGGTGTGGCACATAAAGGTCCTTTTCATAATCTCACATTTTTTCCACATTTTCATGCATTTACCTTTTAAGCCATTTTATAGAACTGGTTTCTTAAAGGGCCATTAGCTGTGTTCACGAAACAAAATATTTCCATTTTTTCTACATTTACTACCTGTACAGTAACATATAAGAACTATACACAGGCATACACAAGTCTTAATATTGCTTTGTATTTTGTGAAAGTAAGGTCAGGTGCAGTGTGGTATTCATCTACAAATAGTAAGGTGGAGTTAATCAGTTGAAACTGAATAAGTGCCAAACTGGGTTTCTTAAGCAATTTTCACAAAATAGATAGGACTTTAAGAATTTTTATGCCTGTGTATATCTTTTTTTATTATTATTATTATATTTCGTTAGGTGTTGCTTTATTTGAAATAAATGTAAAATTTATTTTCAGGGGGCTGAGCATAAAATATAAGTCAGTAGAAGTTAAGGGAAACGTAATGACAATTAAAGGCATTATAGCAATGGGCACCCTAAGTGATTCTACCAATGCCTCGGTAAGTAAAATGTTCTTACTTTTTTATTATTAATGTATAATTTTAATTTTTTTTTTTACAGTCATTACTTTTATTGTCATTACAGTAAAATCTGCTTTAGCGACCACCTGTGTATAAAGACCTATTGGTCACAAAGACCGTTTTTGGCTGTCCCCAATAGTACGATGTGTTCAAATCAACCTCTATATGAAGACCACCTCCCTATAAATACCGGTTTTCTTGTGTCCCTAAGGAGGTTGTTATATACAAGTTTCACTGTATGTTATTTGATATTATTTTGGATTAAATAACTGACTAAACACCAATCAATCGGCTGGTCATTTTGTGTTTATGCTTTAACTAATCAACCCATGAAAAACAATGGACTCTTCTGTAAAACAATGACTTAGGTCAGCCCAAATGTGTCTTTAGGGATGAACGAGTTAAGCACCTCAGATTTATCAAGAAATTTTCACATTTTCTGTTTCTTTGGACAGAGTTTTGATGTGACTGTTAAAGTTCCTGGGCTTGCTGAAGACACGCAATCTTTGAAAATCCGAGTTCTACCAGGTAAGTTTGTAGATTTATGAGTTCTATCAGGTAAGTTTGTCTATTTATGAAGTTCTACCAGGTAAGTTTGTAGATTTATGAGTTCTACCTGGTAAGTTTGTAGATTTATGAGTTCTACCAGGTAAGTTTGTCTATTTATGAAGTTCTGCCAGGTAAGTTTGTCTATTTATGAAGTTCTACCAGGTAAGTTTGTAGATTTATGGGTTCTACCAGGTAAATTTGTCTATTTATGAGTTCTACCAGGAAAGTTTGTCTATTTATGTTGAAACATTTTGTGCACTCATTCAGGAATGGGGCCTGATTTTTGTTCATTTTATTGAGTTCAGGAAGGTGAAAATGCCGTCTGCTGTGATCTGACATTTTTGCTTATGGTTCTGTTTGGAACACCTCGTAGAGCTCTGTATCATGAATGTCTAAAACCCACAAGGGGCTTCCGCATAAGGGAGACATAAGAAGGAGACTTGAAGTTTCGTCAACCTGTCATGTGACTACTCTCAACCAATCCCTGGTTGTGTGTCATCTATAAAGTATAATGATACACAAATGTACCTCAAAGTGTTCAGATTGGAAAGCAAAATCAAGTCAATAATGAAATTACGATATCCATCATCATCAAGAATTAGGTTCAGCTCTCGCATTTGGCTCCATTGAGGAAAGACCATCAATGATACATCTTTGAGCCTTCATATGTACATGGCTTGACCCCTGATAAAAGCTTTTTTAGGTCACCTGACCGAAAGGTCTTGGTGACCTATAGCGATCACTCTTCGTCTGTCGTCGTCCGTCGTGCGACGTGCGTCGTGCGTTAACTTTTGAACATTTTCATCTTCTATTTAAAAACCAGTGGGCCAATTTCATCAAAACTTGGTAGGAAGTATCCCCATGGGAAGCTCCTTCAAGTTTGTGAATATAAAGGGTCAGACTCCTAAAGGGGCCCCATAAGGGGTCAAAAAGGGGTAAAATTAGGAAAATCTTTAAAAATCTTCTTCTCAAGAACTAACAATGGGAATGACTTCATATTTGATATTTAGCATCTTTAGGGGGATGTTTACAAAGTTTGTGAAATAAATAATTATCTGATGAAAAACGGCCCCACTAGGGGGCGCTGAAATCGGGCAAAAATTCAAAGTTGTCAGATTTCAACCAAATTTGGTAGAAAGCATCCCCCAGTAAAGGCAATCAAAGTTTGTGTAGAAATAAAAGGTTCTGATCCTTTGGGGGCCAATAAGGGGGTAAAAAGGGCCAAATATTGAAATCTTCTTTAATGGACTTCTCAAGAATCACAAGGCCAATTTCAACCTAAGTTGGCAGGAAGCATCTTCATGTGAAGACGCTTCATGTTTGTGAAAATTGTGGAGTTATGTCCCCTTAGATCCTCCAAAGCAGCCTAAAAGGGGTCAAATAAGGAAAATGTTTGAAAATCTTCTTCTCGAGAACCAACAATGGGAATGACTTCATATTTGATATTTAGCATCTTTAGGGGGATGTTTACAAAGTTTGTGAAATAAATAATTATCTGATGAAAAACGGCCCCACTAGGGGGGCACTGAAATCGGGCAAAAATTCAAAGTTGTCAGATTTCAACCAAATTTGGTAGAAAGCATCCCCCAGTAAAGGCAATCAAAGTTTGTGTAGAAATAAAAGGTTCTGATCCTTTGGGGGCCAATAAGGGGGTAAAAAGGGCCAAATATTGAAATCTTCTTTAATGGACTTCTTCTCAAGAATCACAAGGCCAATTTCAACCTAAGTTGGCAGGAAGCATCTTCATGTGAAGACGCTTCATGTTTGTGAAAATTGTGGAGTTATGTCCCCTTAGATCCTCCAAAGCAGCCTAAAAGGGGTCAAATAAGGAAAATGTTTAAAAATCTTCTTCTCAAGAACTAACAATGGGAATGACATCATATTTGATATTTAGCATCTTTAGGGGGATGTTTACAAAGTTTGTGAAATAAATAATTATCTGATGAAAAACGGCCCCACTAGGGGGCGCTGAAATCGGGCAAAAATTCAAAGTTGTCAGATTTCAACCAAATTTGGTAGAAAGCATCCCCCAGTAAAGGCAATCAAAGTTTGTGTAGAAATATAAGGTTCTGATCCTTTGGGGGCCAATAAGGGGGTAAAAAGGGCCAAATATTGAAATCTTCTTTAATGGACTTCTTCTCAAGAATCACAAGGCCAATTTCAACCTAAGTTGGCAGGAAGCATCTTCATGTGAAGACGCTTCATGTTTGTGAAAATTGTGGAGTTATGTCCCCTTAGATCCTCCAAAGCAGCCTAAAAGGGGTCAAATAAGGAAAATGTTTAAAAATCTTCTTCTCAAGAACCAACAATGGGAATGACTTCATATTTGATATTTAGCATCTTTAGGGGGATGTTTACAAAGTTTGTGAAAAAAATATTTATTTGATTAAAAACGGTCCCACCAGGGGGCACTGAAATCAGCCAAAAATTCAGAGTTGTCAGATTTCAACCATATTTAATAGAAAGCATCCCCCAATAAAGGCAATCAAAGTTTGTATTAAAAAAATATGATTGTGACTCTTTGGGCCCCATAAGGGGGTAAAAGCGGGCCACATATGGAAATCTTTAATTGAATTCTTCTCAAAAATCTGTTGGTCAATTTCAACCTAACCAGGCAGGAAGCTTCCCCATGTGAAGACCCTTCAAGTTTGTTAAAATTGTGGAGTTATGCCACCTTAGATCCTTAAAAGGGGCCTTAAAGGGATAAAATTAAGAAAATGTATAAAAATCTTCATCTTAAGAACCAACAATGGGAATGACTTCATATTTGATATTTAGCATTTCTAGGAGGAGGATTACAAAGTTTGGAAATGAATAAATTATTTGATGAAAAATGACCCCATGGGGGGGGGAGCGCTAAATTTATGTTGTTAGACATTATTCAAACACAATTTTGCAGTCCCTAAAGAGTCTTGCATGATTCCCTTTCTTAAAGTTAGCCTTAACATGTCAATCACTTAATTTAAGCGATTGTTGCTCTTTTACTCAGGTGACCGTTAAGGCCTTTTGGACCTCTTGTTTTCTAGGGGACTGGGATTCAGAGTTGTACATGTATTTTGATGGGTTCAAAGTGGGATGGGGTTTATGTAGAAATTACTGTGCTGAGTGGACGAGTAATACAAAGCCATGCCCACTTACATAGTGTAGACAAATCCATATAACCAGGCGGGGTGGAGTCTCGTGAACCCTTGACCTGGACAAGTTGAAATTTTAGTTGATAAAGCATAACATTAGAATTACACTGACTAGAGAAATCATTCCTACTTGTCACCATACCTAAGAGAGTATCCAGTGAGGAATGAAATGTTTTTCCTGTGCAGCTTGACGTAACCAGAAAGTGAGTATGATAATCGAAAGGTTACTCCGCCGCGCCATCTTATGTGAATCGGACAAGAATGTAGTCGCTACTCAAATTACTTGTAATAACCATTACTTATTCACAGTGATAATACTCCTACAAATTTCTCATATTCTGTAAAATCTTGAATTTTAATTGAGGATTGAAATTAATAATTTTTGTGGGTAAACAAAATCAGCGAAATTACACCCAAAGCGAAAATTTCTACTTGAATGACGGACAACAAGATAACACTTAATGAACAGAACAGAACTGTTGACAGACAATATATATGTATCTATGCATTAATGTCTGTGTATTATACAAAATAAGGATCCATATATTGCTATTATTTTATTTTTATACATCAGCTGAAACTGATTGTTGTATTGTTGTTTAACATTCCACTCAAGATCTGTCACTCATATGGAGACATCATCAAATGCCAGTGAAGGGCTTCAAATTTTGGCCTATGCTTAGCACTTATGGCCATTGAGCAGTGAGGGTTCATGTGACATAGAACCTCAGTTTTTACTGCTCATCGGAAGGACAGGAAAATCCAGCCGCCTCCGTTGGAGGCTCGAACCCGCAACTCTCCGGTTACGAATCAAGAATCTACCACTGAGCCACAACATTTCTTGCTGAAACTGATATAAAACCATGCATTTGGCACAATATATAAATGCACTAAGCTTAAAACTTGTTAATATGTTAATTTATTTGATCAATAAACACCTCGATTAAATGTTCGGACTCAAAATCGATGAAAAATAATGTCATCGAATTTGCTTTAAAAGGATACACCACAAAGATTTTAAACCACAAAAATAAACGATTTCACATTATTTACAATTGTCATCTTGTTTTTGACAGGTCCACCATATAGAATGAGTGTAAAACCCGAGGGAGACATAGAACTAGAGAACGGTACAGCGCCATTGTTTGACATAGAGGTGTTTGATAAGTCAGGAAACATTACCTCTGATAGTAAATTTAATGTCACCTGTAATGTAAGTCTGTCAAATTAATGTCACCTGTAATGCAAGTCTGTTAATTTAATGTCACCTGTAATGTAAGTCTGTTAATTTAATGTCACCTGTAACGTAAGTCTGTCAATTTAATGTCACATGTAACGTAAGTCTGTCAATTTAATGTCACATGTAACGTAAGTCTGTCAATTTAATGTCACATGTAACGTAAGTATGTCAATTTAATGTCACCTGTAGTGTAAGTCTGTCAATTTAATGTCAACTGTAACATAACTCTGTTAATTTAATGTCACCTGTAATGTAAGTCTGTTAATTTAATGTCACATGTAATGTAAGTCTGTCAATTTAATGTCACATGTAACGTAAGTCTGTCAATTTAATGTCACCTGCAGCGTAAGTCTGTCAATTTAATGTCACCTGTAGTGTAAGTCTGTCAATTTAATGTCAACTGTAATGTAACTCTGTTAATTTAATGTCACCTGTAATGTAAGTCTGTTAATTTAATGTCACCTGTACCATAAGTCTGTCAATTTAATGTCAACTGTGATGTAAGTCTGTCAATTTAATGTCAACTGTGATGTAAGTCTGTCAATTTAATGTCAACTGTGATGTAAGTCTGTCAATTTAATGTCACTTGTAATGTAAGTCTGTCAATTTAATGTCAACTGTGATGTAAGTCTGTCAATTTAATGTCAACTGTGATGTAAGTCTGTCAATTTAATGTCACCTGTAATGTAAGTCTGTCAATTTAATGTTACTTGTAATGTAAGTCTGTCAATTTAATGTCAACTGTGATGTAAGTCTGTCAATTTAATGTCACCTGTAAGGTAAGTCTGTCAATTTAATGTCAACTGTGATGTAAGTCTGTCAATTTAATGTCAACTGTGATGTAAGTCTGTCAATTTAATGTCACCTGAAACGTAAGTCTGTCAATTTAATGTCACCTGTAATGTAAGTCTGTTATTTTAATGTCACCTGTAACGTAAGTCTGTCAATTTAATGTCACCCGTGATGTAAGTCTGTCAATTTAATGTCACCTGTGACGTAAGTCTGTTAATTTAATGTCACCTGTAACATAAGTTTGTCAATTTAATGTCACCTGTAGCGTAAGTCTGTCAATTTAATGTCACCTTTGACGTAAGTCTGTTAATTTATGTCACCTGTAACATAAGTCTGTCAATTTAATGTCACCTGTAGCGTAAGTCTGTCAATTTAATGTCACCTTTGACGTAAGTCTGTCAGTTTAATGTCACCTGTAACATAAGTCTGTCACTACAGTGATTTCTTACAAAGATGTTGTTAATGATAACTGCTGTAGAATCAGAAAATTTCCTTCTTGTTTTATTTTCGTTTTCATTTATCAATGAAATTTAAACCATGAAGAAATTTTGACATAAATTACACCTGGTTATACTAATACAATGTAGGTTCCTTTACAAATAGGAATTTTTGTTTCAAGGAAATTTAATGTCAACGAATTTTTTTTTAGTTTTAAAACAAGGAAACTTTAACCCCACAAAATTTCCTGATTCTGTTGTTTGAAATATCAAGTTTGTTACCTCACAACCTATGATACAAATATTTGCAATACATTTAATTCATGAATGATTCCCTAGCAAATACATAGGGAAATTAATTTCTAAATAATAGAGTTATAGCATAATCATGCTTATCTTTGTCTCAGTAGTATAAAAATTTATATACTGTTACCTGGAAAATTTTCGCTCCTGTTTTATTTTTACCATTTTCGCCCTTATATTAGAGGGCAGATTTAAAATAAAAAAGAAATATTCAAGCTTGATAAATTGAAGCATGAGACTTGGTGATTTAGGGGGAATTTAAGACACAAATGGGGGTTGTAAAAGGGCAAAATAAGCCAGGGCAAAAATTTGCAGGTATACAGTATTCCAAAATGAAAAAAAACAAGCTCTGTATTGCGTATGTATCATATACAGGTGTAGGACATTACCCAGGGTTTGCACTGACCTTGAAATATGCTTGAATAAAGAGATAGTCCTTGAAAAGTGTTTGAATATAGAGTTAGTCCTTGAAAAGTGTTTGAATATAGAGTTAGTCCTTGAAAAGTGTTTGAATATAGAGTTAGTCCTTGAAAAGTGTTTGAATATAGAGTTAGTCCTTGAAAAGTGTTTGAATATAGAGTTAGTCCTTGAAAAGTGTTTGAATATAGAGTTAGTCCTTGAAAAGTGTTTGAATATAGAGATAGTCCTTGAAAAGTGTTTGAATATAGAGTTAGTCCTTGAAAAGTGCTTGAATATAGAGATAGTCCTTGAAAAGTGTTTGAATAAAGAGTTAGTCCTTGAAAAGTGTTTGAATAAAGAGATAGTCCTTGAAAAGTGTTTGAATATAGAGTTAGTCCTTGAAAAGTGTTTGAATAAAGAGATAGTCCTTGAAAAGTGTTTGAATATAGAGTTAGTCCTTGAAAAGTGTTTGAATATAGAGTTAGTCCTTGAAAAGTGTTTGAATATAGAGTTAGTCCTTGAAAAGTGCTTGAATAAAGAGATAGTCCTTGAAAAGTGCTTGAATATAGAGTTAGTCCTTGAAAAGTGTTTGAATATAGAGATAGTCCTTGAAAAGTGTTTGAATATAGAGATAGTCCTTGAAAAGTGCTTGAATATAGAGTTAGTCCTTGAAAAGTGCTTGAATAAAGAGATAGTCCTTGAAAAGTGCTTGAATATAGAGTTAGTCCTTGAAAAGTGTTTGAATATAGAGTTAGTCCTTGAAAAGTGTTTGAATAAAGAGATAGTCCTTGAAAAGTGTTTGAATATAGAGTTAGTCCTTGAAAAGTGTTTGAATAAAGAGTTAGTCCTTGAAAAGTGTTTGAATATAGAGTTAGTCCTTGAAAAGTGTTTGAATATAGAGTTAGTCCTTGAAAAGTGTTTGAATATAGAGTTAGTCCTTGAAAAGTGTTTGAATATAGAGTTAGTCCTTGAAAAGTGTTTGAATATAGAGATAGTCCTTGAAAAGTGTTTGAATATAGAGATAGTCCTTGAAAAGTGCTTGAATATAGAGTTAGTCCTTGAAAAGTGCTTGAATAAAGAGATAGTCCTTGAAAAGTGCTTGAATATAGAGTTAGTCCTTGAAAAGTGTTTGAATATAGAGATAGTCCTTGAAAAGTGTTTGAATATAGAGTTAGTCCTTGAAAAGTGTTTGAATATAGAGTTAGTCCTTGAAAAGTACAATACCCTTGAAAAGTTCTTGAACTTAATGGAAAATGCTTGATTTATTTCATCAGAGTACATGAATTCTACTCATTGCTTATTTATTAATCACTAGAAAATACTTTTAGAGAAAGAAAAACTAACTCAATTATACAGACCCTTTACCTAGTAGTCCCCTGGCTAATAATGAGTTTGGTTCAATGGTTTGGTACAATTAATACTTTATTTGAGTTCTTTTTTGCAATTAAAGTAAAAATTACTAAAGATTAAAAATGACTTCAAAATGTTAAGTATGGGCATAATAAAGAATGATTGTTTATTACAGTTGGTGTTTTGAGGTAAAAACCATGAAAAATTAGCATTAGTAAGTTTTATCACATAAGTAAACTATAATCGAAGGGTTACTAGCTTTTCTAGTTTTCAACACTTCTTATTAAAATTAAAATTTCCTGCTTTTATCTTAAAACTCCTAAACCCTCAAACAGCCAGAGTTCTAACATAACCCATTGTGTATCTTTTAAAAGTTTTTGGCAAAGGAATACCCTCAAAATACCCTTTGTTGAAACTGGGGTTATTAGTGGTATAAATCTAATATTTCTTCACAGATTACTTCTTTGAAATTTGGGTTTAGACCCCCAAACACCACATCTGACACACTGATTGTTTAATATACCAATGCTCATCAATTAAAATATCTGCTATTCCATCAATTTTTGTAGTGCAAACAGAGACCATAAATGAAAAAAATTAATCCTGGTTTTCCAATTGTCAGGTCAGTGACTTTTGGTAATGTTTCACCCCAAACCTCCATAACACCTACTGCTAGAGTGATAACATGTCTCATTTTGTAGAAATTTTCATATGCCTTCAGAGAAACATATCATTGAAACTTGATAAAAATTGTGCTACATGTATTTAGTGGCCTAAAGTGAAATAAACTTTTTACAGATTTCTGTTTAAAAATTGGATTTTACCTTAAAATACCACATTTGATATACAATGATTGTGCAATAGGCCAATACGTATTATTCCAGATATTTGTCATACAAAAATTAAACTCGTTGCAAAAAGCCATAATAAATAAAGGATTATTTGAGATTTTCCAATTTTCATTGATTTTGTTACTATTTAATGGGTTTACCCCAAATATTCTTGAACACCCCAATGGTTAGAGTGCTAATATGGCTTATTTTGTAGTATTTTCATTAAGCTTTCTGACAAACATACCCGCCAAAATACTCCTTGGTCAAGAATAGGGTCTTTAGTGGACAACAGTCTATTAATTTTTTTTCACAGATTTCTGTTTAAAAAATTGGTTTTTCGTCCTCAAAACATCAAATTTGTAACATAATGATTGTATAATCTCAAAACATCCAATTTCTCATAACATAAACTGATTGTATGGTAATTAATGAAGCCAATTGAGATTCTCAGTTTTACATTGATGTAATATTTTATACAATCATTCAAACTCATTGCAAAAAGTGTGCAATTAATGAAAGGATAAGCTAATTGATATTTTCCAGTTTTAGTTGCCTAAAGTCTAGATTTTTTTACATTTTTTATTGTTTTGATTTTAAAAAACTCCAAATTTGCCTTAAAGGCTAAAGCGTGATAAAACATGGATATCCATTTTGTGGTCTTTTTGGTAAGCTTTCAGATAAGCATATTAAATCTAAAATCCCATTTTTCAGTGATAAAAATTGAATGGTTTTTAGTCGCCTAAAGTCTAGTTATTAAAACAAATAATTTTTATATTTATAGAATCATTTAAGCTATTGGCATTTTACCACAAAACATTAAATTTGATAAATAATGGTTGTTAAATTTTTTCATGGATTTCTGTTGATTTTCTATGGATAAAAACAAAGATATTTACCATACAACTCAATTTGTACATTTTCATGGGATTTCAAACAAAGGCCTAAACTGAAGGATTAATGGTTTAAAGAGGTTTTCACAGTTTTCAGTGAATTTTTTTTTAATTTTGATGGGTTTTTACCTGTCAAAATATCACCATACTTTGTTAAAACAGAATCATAAATGAGGGATTAATTGTGGTTTTCCATACATATCATTTAAGGTTAATTTTCTATGGTGGCTCAAAAAACTATAGTGCCCCAACACCCAGAGTAAAGCATTTTTGTGATCCTGTACTGCCGGACTTCTTTAGTGTGTAGTGGAAATCTAAACAGTATTTTGAGGACCGCCATTGAAATGTGAAAGAACTTTGCTATCAATGTTTCTTTTTTACTTTGTTGTAGCTTGCAAGGTCTTGATAGCTTAACCCTTTCATCCCCTTACAGGCCACAATAGACTGGTCATAAACAGTAGAAAGAGCATACCATTTAGATACTTGGGGTGAAAGGGTTAAGCATGCCCATTGAAAGTTCTTGAAAACACTATTTTTTATAGTCCTGGAAAAGGCCTTGAAAAATGTTTTTCTTTGGCTGTATTAAACATGATACCCATATTATGTTTATTTGCAGTTTTCTGGGGTGAGCGGGTTGCCATCATATGGCGGTGTATCAACTATGGGAGGAAGTTTGACATTAAGTGGTGAACCAATCACCCTGAAATTAGCGAAGAGTAAACAAAATATCACAGCCAAACTGGAATTACAGGTATTTACAAGTGAATTTGAGTTTTATGCCACACTCAACAATTTTTCAGTTATATGGTGGTGGCCAGTTTTTATTGGTGGAGGAGAGAACCCTGTTGCAATGTACCTGGGTAGAGACCACCAGCCTTCCAGGAGTAACCTGGCAAACTATCTCAAAAAAATCAGCTTAGGTTCCAGCGGGACATTAACCTGCGCTGACCAGAAGTGAGAGACTCAATGGGTCAAAGCGTGACGCTCTTACCACTCGGCCTGTTTGAAGTAAATGATTAGATAAAGTGATTCTGTATAGCAATTGGCCAATTCCATTTACTTCCAAGTTGTTTCCATTAAATATTTCACAAATTGTAATATAATTCAGTTGATGTCTCTGGTTTCAGCAGTTTAAAAATCAAATACATTCTACTGCACTTTTCCCCATATTTTCCTAGATGTACTGGTACATGTATTTATCTTGGCTAATGTGCCTCATGGAATTTTCCTTTATCCACTTGCCATTCCTAAGCCCATGTTTGCTAACTGACAACAGTTCGGCACTTAATTATCCGTTTTGAAACAAGGACAGGGCCAATAGTTGTGTCTTATTATATTGCAGAATTTTAATTTTCTACATTTTTTCTTTCACTGACTTTAATATGTCCTAATCTTGATAGCTCACTTAGTTTTTTTTTAAATGGGTATTAGCTGTGGTTTTTTTTTCATTTTTTTAAATGCATATGAATTCTTAAATTCCTATATATTTTGTAATTGCTTGAGAAAGCCAGGTTTGGCACTTTTTCAATTGCAGTTGATTAACTCAACCTTTCTACTTGTATATGAACACCACACTGGACCTGATCTTATTTTAGCAAAATGTACATGTATATAGGAATATAAGATTTGTTATGCCTGTGTATACCGGTAGGTCTTATTTGCTATTATACATCAAGTAGTGTACCTTTCTACTTGTATATGAATACCACACTGGACCTGATCTTATTTTCACCCAAATTTATAGTAATATAACATGTTTTATGTTTGTGTTTAGCTCTTATTTGTTACTGTACATGTAGTAAAAGTAGAGAAAATGGAAATGATAATTTTGGCAAACACAACTTGACTTCTGCCTCTTGGGGAACATAGGGCTGCAGCACACACAGTTCTGGCTGGTCCTCTTCAGCTCAGCCCAAGTCATTCCGGCAGCCTTCACCTCACTTCACTTCACCTTCATCCACCTGCTTTCTGTTTCCCTTGTGGGTTCCAATCCAGGGCCTGCCTGGTGATGTTTGATGCAGGCTTTCATAGTGTGTGGCCCCTTTAATGTCTGCCCTTGTTATATGAAAATAGCCCTTGATTCCAGGCTCTTATTTTTATTTCACAATTTTGAACTATGGACAGGGCCACAAAGATGTTGACCCGATAACAAAAACCATAATTGTACGACCCAGTGGGAGAGTGGCTGGTATTGAGGTGTCACATGAAGAAAACGGAAAGAAGAGAGCTCTGAAGCCTGCGGCAGTACTGGAGGGTATCGCAGGAAATACCATCAGTGGATTGTGTGAGTATGACCTAGTGACAGCCATCCTTGTATGATTATGACACTATAGCAGTCATCTTTGTATGGTTATGACATTGTAGCAGTCATCACTGTATGGTTATGACATTATGGTAGTTATCTTTGTATGGTTATGGCATTGTGGTAGTTATCTTTGTATGGTTATGACATTGTAGCAGTCATCTTTGTATGGTTATGGCATTGTGGTAGTTATCTTTGTATGGTTATGACATTGTAGCAGTCATCTTTGTATGGTTATGGCATTGTGGTAGTTATCTTTATATGGTTATGACATTGTAGCAGTCATCACTATATGGTTATGACATTGTGGTAGTTATCTTTGTATGGTTATGACATTGTAGCAGTCATCTTTGTATGGTTATGACATTGTAGCAGTCATCTTTGTATGGTTATGACATTGTAGCAGTCATCTTTGTAGGTTATGACATTGTAGCAGTCACCTCTATATGGTTATGACATTGTGGTAGTCATCTTTGTATGGTTATGGCATTGTAGCAGTCATCACTGTATGGTTATGACATTGTGGTAGTTATCTTTGTATGATTATGACATTGTGGCAGCCATCTTTGTATGACTATGATACCGATAGTCACACTTGTGTGATTATGACATTGTAGCAGTCACACTTGTGTGATTATGACATTGTGGCAGTCACACTTGTGTGATTATGACATTGTGGCAGTCACACTTGTGTGATTATGACATTGTGGCAGTCACACTTGTGTCAGTATGGCATAGCGGCGTAAGCACAATCATCTGATGATATTGTCTGTGTGCATTCATTTATTTATTACATGCATGTATAATCATACAGCTATAATACAGAGTTTAATATGACCATGTAATACGCAACATGGTATTGCACTGAAGTTGGATACAGAACTTGTGCCAGAACTACTTTTCTAAATGTCACATTCATGATGCAATGTTTTGGCATGAGTATATATTGCCAGTGTTATGAATGTTAGAAGAAGTATGACCTAAATTTGTGTACACAATTAAATGAATAATGGGCATGTTATAAATTGTTCGTTTCTTTATTTAAGGATTGTTTTTTCATTTTTTTTGACTTCATTCGAGCACAAAGTGCTGCACATTGAATTTTTTTCCATAATGCATTGCCTTTATACTCGAATGAAGTAAAAAAAGAAAAGAAAAACAATCCTTATATTTATATATATTACCATTTTTCAGTGAAACTGTGGTCTACTGGAAACTAAATTCATTCCGGAATACTGACTTTGGGGGGGGGGTTGTTTACATATGACGTATAGCTCAACAGCTGTTTTGACATGAGAAGTAGTTCTCTTTTCAGACCACAAATACTAAATGAAATTCAGGTTTAATTTCTTTTATTATATCATTTTGAAAGAAACTACGGAAATGACAACTCTGGAATATCTATTCTTGGACTGGAATCATCTTCATTAATATTCGAGCTCTTGGTGGCGGAGGGTTAAATGTGTCAGAAGAGAATTGAAATTGCAAATGGCTGCGCCCATGAGTATGCTGAATAATGTATTTACAACGAATTTGCATTTGAATTCTGATATATTATTAATGGGATATACTATAGAAAGATTAAGTGTGACTTACAAGAAGCGAGACAGCTAATATTAATTTATGACAACTGAAAGTAGCCATTTTATTTGACATTCTTTACCAAGCAGCTGGGAACCACGATGACTGATTGGTAAGTAACCTACATAAGTAGGCCCATTTCACACGACCTAATTTCACACAATGCGGGTGGTGAATTGTTTCTGATATGAATATCCAGTGAAGGCAAAAAAATTGACTTGTTTATCAAGAGATGCTTGACAAAGTTGCTCTAGGCCTTACTTTCATTCTTTCTGTCGTAACTATGAAGCCAGACGGTGGTCTGTGGTTCTGGTCATAACATGACCTAGATATATCGCGATATGGGCCTGTAGGCTGTTTAATGTGCCACAGAAGTAGTCTCGTGTTTCAGATTTCTTTCTGTGATTTTTATTTCTTTTGTGATAGGCCTAATGTATGGCTTTTAAGATTAAATATTTCATCTTACATTTTTTTAGGCCTACATCTGAATCAACTTCATTAATGTCGTCGTCGTCGTCATTGAAAAGAGTTCATCTACAGTAGGCATTGTAAAATCGCTTATATAGTCGGACATGATGAAAACTTTTGTCACAAGTTGTGAAAATAGCCAACAGACGATAAAATTGACGTCATTTGGTTATAACAATGTGACTTAGATTGTGACCCAGATATCGGCCTGTACTGTACATGTACGAGGACTGCATACCGTCATATGTTGTAAATATATACAATGGATCTACTCTTGTAGTTCAGACTTTTTCCCCCTGATTTTTTTCTTCGTGTTTTTGCAATGTATGGATTTTAGAAAGAAAAATAAACACAACTCTTTCGTATCCTTTATTGCTATAGGTTGTAGTCATTTCAGTATTCACTTCATGTATACCTACGCCAAAAGTAAAGTGGTTCACGTGATAACCCAACACCCGTTTTATTGAAACAACAAAACAATAATTTAGTATATCTGTAATGAAGGAAATTACAATCTGTATGTAAATATTGTTGTTTAATGTCCCACTCAATAATCTTTCACTCATATGGATATGTCAACAAATGCCGGTAATGGGGAAATTTTAGCCTATGCTTGGCACTTTCAGCCATTGAGTAGTGAGCGTTCTTTAACATGCTACACCTACTGTAACATGGGACCTTGGTATTTACTGTCTCACTCGAAGGACAGGAAACCAACCTGCCACCGGATGGACTTAAATTCACAACTACACAAAACTACACAAATGTTTCTGTTGGTATCATCAGATTGCCTGAGATCGTTGAAGTGGAAGGTTTCGACAAGCTAATATGCTCTTGTGCAGTCTGATGATACGAATAGAAACATTTCTGTGGTTTTGTATATGTGCTGTACAAAATAGTTCATACTTTCACTCTTGTTTTGCAGCGTTTGTTCTGTTAGATGAAGCTGGAAGAAAATTAACAATGGATGAAAAGTATGCCAGCAAATTAAAGGTAGGTTTCGTCTTTTATTAGTATTTTTTTTTTTTTTTTTTCGGCACACCGAAGCTGAAAACTAAAGTAAACTATGAAGACTCCATTCTGCCCTTTGAAGCCTCTTAAAGTCCCAAAATGGGGTAAAAATTGATATCACTGTAAAAATCATGTTCTGAAGTACTTGAACTTATCAACCCCCGGTTACCAGATTTAGACTCGCTCAAGTCAGGTAAGTGGAATGGTCTGCTGAGTGAGCATGTTAAAATTACACATCAAATAATTGTAAAATTTGATTGTTTTGATTTCAAATCATACACCCCTCAATTATGACTGTGGATTTTACCATTCTTTGAAATGGTGGAGACCGTATGAGGCTTTAGGGGTCAATGGGTTAATGACTGTCATGTTTGTTATTTAGTCGTTATCGTCAGTGTTTGCGAATAAAAAAAGTAATCCAGTTATAAATGAGTCACAAGGACATGCTGTTATTCATTAGTTGGTCAGGCTGTCCTATCAACGGTCTTGGATGAAGTTTTGGGTTAAGCTTTCTTATTACTCAGCATTCCTTACAGATACTTATTTTTGGAAACTCTGCTACAATTTGGACTGAACATTTTTGCTCAAATTTCTACGCCACGCTCAACAATATTTCAGTTATATGATGGCAGTGGAGAGAACCTGGGATGTACCTGGGAAGAAACAACCAACCTTCCGTATGTAAACTGGCAAACTTTCTCACAAAAATCAGCTTAGGTTCCAGTGGGAATCAAACCTCTGCTGACCAAAGGTGAGAGACTTAATGGTTCAATTATGATGCTGTAGCCATTCAGTGACAGAGGCCTCCATTTTTGCTCAGTATTTCAGGTCATTGAGAGTTGAGATAGAGAACATGTATCACTGATTTATAAATACTCTCAGAATGCAATTCATTTTGTAGGTTAATTGGACGCCCAAGCAGAACAAAGATTTGACAAAGTCACAGTTACTTCCTGACATCAAAGTTCCAGCCTCAATCACCGACGTCAAATATTGTCAAGTCAGCATACATGATAAGACTCCTGTGGATTTCAGTTTTGTCGTCAGGTAGCTATCTAAAACTGATTTGTGTGTAGTGTGTGAAAGGTGGGACCTGTCGTGAGAGACCACCTGTCTTGACGGACCACATTTCAGTGGCACAAGGGGGTGGTCTTTCAAGACAGGTTCCAGAGTATTTCATAGATTGTCACATGTCAGGTGTGTCGATAGGATTTGTAGATTGGTGCAGGAAACTGGCAACCATTTTATGCATCTAAACTTGAATGATCGTCAATAATATCAGTGATATATTTCTCACATTTCTTTGAATTATCTAAATAGGCAACTTTTTGTGATAAATGGAATATATATATATATATATATATAGCACAAATACAGAAATAACAAGGTACCTACAAACTCGCCATGCCCCAGCTGGGGTTCGAACTCTCAACCTACAGCACCAATCGCCTGGCTCTTATGCACGACGTCCTAACAACTTGGCCATCTACGCATTCACAAAAATGATAGTGGTGATTAGAATTCTGCCCCGTTTTAAATTCGCCCAAACTTTTATTATGAATAAAAGATGAATTTACCATTTTGAATTCACCCAGTTTTGAATTTTCCCCACTGACGATGAGGGTGAAAATAGGACAGGGGCAAAAATATCCCTGTATACAATGTTTAGTTTTTTATGACGTTGAGCAAAAGTGAGTCATATAGTGATCATGCAGACTCTGACTGCTCACCATATTCACTCAATCTTAAAATTGACTGAAGTCACAAGTCTCATGGATGACCTGCATGCCCCTGCTTCAGTTATTTAGCTTGATAATTTTGCTCTAAAATTCGCCCTCTCACCGAAGGGTGAAAATGTCCAGTTATACAGTATTGACACACATGACTAGTAAGTTGCTGATTGCCTCTTGTGCGCTTTAATTCTTTCTTTTCACTTTTAATTTATCAGTGCTAAACCCTCTGATCCAAGCCAGATAAAGTGCAAATGCAGTGGGCCGGCTGTCATGCAGATCGGCAAGATACTGAAATCCGAGATTTTAGTCACAGTCAAGGATAGATTTGGGAATGAAGTCGTTAATGTAAGTGTTGTTCAAATATGGTCTTAAATTGATATTTGCATTTGAAATTTACAAGAGGAGATTAATTTTGTTGTCATACTTTGATGATATGAAAGTCTCAATTCTAATATTGTAGAATTGCTGGTTCTGGAGTGAACATTTACAGTGTATGAAGACCACCTGGTCACAAAGACCATTTTTGTTGTCCCCAATAGTACCATTTGTGTACAAATCAACCTCTATATAAAGACCACCTCCCTATAACGACTGCTTTGTGTGTGTGTGTGTGTGTGTCCCTATTGAGGTTATCATATACAAGTTTCACTGTAGTTTGAAAATCAAAGGTTGTAGATGTGGTTTTTGTGTGTCCATTTGTGATATATTCATATCCCTCAAATAAATTGAATTTCTTCCTTCAGACTTACAAATAAATTGAATTTCTTCCTTCAGATTTACACCTTATTTGATACAATGTCTGAAAATAAATATTTATCTGAACAAAAGGGAATTTGTTGCGATCAGAATTAGTAGAAAACCATACATGATGTGGACTTGGAATTTCCGTTAGAATTTGTTGTCATACATAGGAGCATTTGTGATTCGCAAACACATGTTGATCACCGTGTATATTTTGATACAGATTGTTTGTTGTTGTGGTGAAATGATAATAGAAAGAATTTGAAGATTCACGGAGCCATTTTCGTGTACTGGCTGACAAGACAGTGAATAATGAGTACTGTCAATGTGCATTTCTACCATAACTTGTGTTGTTCTACCACTCTCAAGCGGTGGTATTAACGAAGCTGCAGTTGGTTAACATTTACAAATAACCAACAGGCTGTGTAGGTGACATCACTTAGCATTTACAGATAACCAACAGGGCTGTTTAAGTGACGTCACAAACACGAAATGACGTCATCGCCAACCTTCAGATGAATGAAGGAATTGAAGTGATGTACAAGTTTGATGCGATCATGAGAGTCCAAACCCAATAGTATGTAGATGTGATGTAGGCTAATAATTCATAATACCAATCGGCGCTTTTCAATTATGGTAGAAACAGATTCAACAACTCATGTAAGTTGATTATCATGTTTATCTAACTCTCGTTAGTTAATTTTCAAAATTTGAAAAGAACACTCCGTAAACCTTGTGTCTTTTCAAATTTTCAAAATTAACTAACTCGAGTTAGATAAACATGATAATTAACTAACACTCGTTGTGGAATCTCTATGTCATCCTTGTATTATACACTATACCTACGCAATGTAAAATTCCCGTCCTGCATCAAGGATTTCCATGTCCACCAAAATACATAGCATGTCGCTAGATGTACACTTGTGCACTTGTCAAATAAAGTACACAAACATCCTTGCATCAAGAGCTAATTTTGAAGAATCTAGTTGTTATTATGAAACCTTAATACTTCAGACCAATACCAAGATCCTTACCTGTAACCTTTCCTTTTACAGCTTCCAAAGAATGCAGTTCATGAGTTCCAAGTCTCTGGAGAGGGCCTCTTGACAGATCTAGTCAAGGTTGCTTATTCCAATGTAAGTATCATGACTAGTTACAAATCTGTCTAGCTTTGTAGAACTGACTAACTTTGACTAGAGAAGTACAAGTCTGTCTAGCTCTGTAGAACTGACTAACTGAACTAGAGAAGTACAAGTCTGTCTAGCTCTGTAGAACTGACTAACTTAACTAGAGAAGTACAAGTCTGTCTAGCTCTGTAGAACTGACTAACTTAACTAGAGAAGTACAAGTCTGTCTAGCTCTGTAGAACTGACTAACTTGTCTGTCTAGCTCTAGAACTGACTAACTTTGACTAGAGAAGTACAAGTCTGTCTAGAACTCTAACTTTGTAGTACATGTCTGTCTAGCTCTATAGAACTGACTAACTTTGACTAGAGAAGTACAAGTCTGTCTAGCTCTGTAGTACTGACTAACTTAACTAGAGAAGTACAAGTCTGTCTAGCTCTGTAGAACTGACTAACTTTGACCAAGTCTCTCTGTAGAACTGACTAACTTTGACTAGAGAAGTACAAGTCTGTCTAGCTCTGTAGAACTGACTAACTTTGACTTGAGAGGTACATGTCTGTCTAGCTCTGTAGAACTGACTAACTTTGACTAGAGAAGTACAAGTCTGTCTAGCTCTGTAGAACTGACTAACTTTGACTAGAGAAGTACATGTCTGTCTAGCTCTGTAGAACTGACTAACTTAACTAGAGAAGTACAAGTCTGTCTAGCTCTGTAGAACTGACTAACTTTGACTAGAGAAGTACAAGTCTGTCTAGCTCTGTAGAACTGACTAACTTTGACTAGAGAAGTACAAGTCTGTCTAGTCTAGAACTGACTAACTTTGTAGAGAAGACTAACTCTGTAGAACTGACTGAACTAGAGAAGTACAAGTCTGTCTAGCTCTGTAGAACTGACTAACTTTGACTTGAGAGGTACATGTCTGTCTAGCTCTATAGAACTGACTAACTTTGACTAGAGAAGTACAAGTCTGTCTAGCTCTGTAGTACTGACTCTTAACTAGAGAAGTACAAGAACTGCTCTGTAGAACTGACTAACTTTGACTTGAGAGGTACATGTCTGTCTAGCTCTGTAGAACTGACTAACTTTGACTAGAGAAGTACAAGTCTGTCTAGCTCTGTAGAACTGACTAACTTTGAGACTGTCTGTCTAGAGAAGACTAACTTTGACTAGAGAAGTACAAGTCTGTCTAGCTCTGTAGAACTGACTAACTTTTGACTAGAGAAGTACATGTCTGTCTAGCTCTGTAGAACTGACTAAAATTAACTAGAGAAGTACAAGTCTGTCTATTTATAAGATTGTCTAGCTCTAGAACTGACTAACTTTGACTAGAGAAGTACTGACTCTGTAAACTGACTAACTTTGACTAGAGAAGTACAAGTCTGTCTAGCTCTGACTAACTTTGACTAGAGAAGTACAAGTCTGTCTACTCTGTAGAACTGACTAACTGAACTAGAGAAGTAACAAGTCTGTCTAGCTCTGTAGAACTGACTAACTTTGACTTGAGAGGTACATGTCTGTCTACTCTGTAGAACTGACTAACTTTGACTAGAGAAGTACATGTCTGTCTAGCTCTGTAGAACTGACTAACTAGAGAAGTTCTGACTAGTAGAAGTACAAGTCTGTCTAGCTCTGTAGAACTGACTAACTTAACTAGAGAAGTACAAGTCTGTCTAGCTCTGTAGAACTGACTAACTGAACTTTGACTGTCTAGAGACTAACTTTGACTACAAGTCTGTCTAGCTCTGTAGAACTGACTCTAACTTAATTTTGACTAGAGAAGTACAAGTCTGTCTAGCTCTGTAGAACTGACTGAACAAGTTGACTAACTGAGAGAAGTACAAGTCTGTCTAGCTCTGTAGAACTGACTAACTGAACTAGAGAAGTACAAGTGTCTGTCTGTAGAACTGACTAACTTGTAGAACTGTCTAGCTAACTTTGACTAACTTTGAGAAGAAGTACAAGTCTGTCTAGCTCTGTAGAACTGACTAACTTTGACTAGAGAAGTACATGTCTGTCTAGCTCTGTAGAACTGACTAACTTAACTAGAGAAGTACAAGTCTGTCTAGCTCTGTAGAACTGACTAACTTTGACTAGAGAAGTACAAGTCTGTCTAGCTCTGTAGTACTGACTAACTTTGACTAGAGAAGAACAAGTCTGTCTAGCTCTGTAGAACTGACTAATTTTGACTAGAAGTACAAGTCTGTCTAGCTCTGTAAACTGACTAACTTTGACTAGAATAGTACATGTGTGTTTAACTCTGTAGAACTGACTGACTACTCAAGTAGAGAAGTACAAGTCTGTCTAGCTCTGTAGAACTGACTAACTTTGACTAGAGAAGGTACAAGTCTGTCTAGCTCTGTAGAACTGACTAACTTTGACTAGAGAAGTACAAGTCTGTCTAGCTCTGTAGAACTGACTAACTTTGACTAGAGAAGTACAAGTCTGTCTAGCTCTGTAGAACTGACTAACTTTGACTAGAGAAGTACAAGTCTGTCTAGCTCTGTAGAACTGACTAACTTTGACTAGAGAAGTACAAGTCTGTCTAGCTCTGTAGAACTGACTAACTGAACTAGAGAAGTACAAGTCTGTCTAGCTCTGTAGAACTGACTAACTTTGACTAGAGAAGTACAAGTCTGTCTAGCTCTGTAGAACTGACTAACTTTGACTAGAGAAGTACAAGTCTGTCTAGCTCTGTAGAACTGACTAATTTTGACTAGAGAAGTACAAGTCTGTCTAGCTCTGTAGAACTGACTAACTTTGACTAGAATAGTACATGTGTGTTTAGCTCTGTAGAACTGACTGACTAAATCAAGTAGAGAAGTACAAGTCTGTCTAGCTCTGTAGAACTGACTAACTTTGACTAGAGAAGTACAAGTCTGTCTAGCTCTGTAGAACTGACTAACTGAACTAGAGAAGTACAAGTCTGTCTAGCTCTGTAGAACTGACTAACTTTGACTAGAGAAGTACAAGTCTGTCTAGCTCTGTAGTACTGACTAACTTTGACTAGAGAAGTACAAGTCTGTCTAGCTCTGTAGAACTGACTAATTTTGACTAGAGAAGTACAAGTCTGTCTAGCTCTGTAGAACTGACTAACTTTGACTAGAGAAGTACATGTCTGTCTAGCTCTGTAGAACTGACTAACTTAACTAGAGAAGTACAAGTCTGTCTAGCTCTGTAGAACTGACTAACTTTGACTAGAGAAGTACAAGTCTGTCTAGCTCTGTAGTACTGACTAACTTTGACTAGAGAAGAACAAGTCTGTCTAGCTCTGTAGAACTGACTAATTTTGACTAGAGAAGTACAAGTCTGTCTAGC
Organism: Atrina japonica; assembly: GCA_030159075.1. Classification (NCBI taxonomy): domain Eukaryota; kingdom Metazoa; phylum Mollusca; class Bivalvia; order Pterioida; family Pinnidae; genus Atrina; species Atrina japonica. Next base: position 169,671 of record BROG01000850.1, read on the forward strand.
TCTGTAGAACTGACTAACTTTGACTAGAATAGTACATGTGTGTTTAGCTCTGTAGAACTGACTGACTAAATCAAGTAGAGAAGTACAAGTCTGTCTAGCTCTGTAGAACTGACTAACTTTGACTAGAGAAGAACAAGTCTGTCTAGCTCTGTAGAACTGACTAACTTTGACTAGAGAAGTATGTCTGTCTGGCTGTTTATAAGTGATTAGTTGAGTACAGGTCTATCTTTGTGTTGAAAATTGTTTAACTTCAAGGATGACTGCCTAATGCAGGATAGGCAGGTGAGAGAGGGAGAGATAAAGAGAGAGAGAATAAAACATTACATAGTCTGTATTGCATGCCATATTAATCCTACGGCCCTCGGGCTGATATTGCAGTCTCGAGTTGATATGGCATAAGATACAGATTTTGCCATATGTTATTCTATATATGGTACATATCTTGGACAGTTTCCTATTATGTATGTGTATAGCTATACATATAGAATTCATTATATTTGAGATTTTATGTACACACGTTTTCACTAGTGTTAGATCTATAGGAAGTAGGAATTACAATTGTATTCTGAACAATGATAATTATTTTTCTTACTTTTCAGACAAAATTTTCTATATCTAACATTAAATTTGAAGATGGAAAGGTTGGAACAAAAGATGTCAAAGTTCACTGGAGGGATCTAAGGGACTTTGTCAAAATTGAGTTGACAGCAGGTCCCCCAGCACAATTAAAACTTCCTGGATGGGATCCGGAGGAGGTATTGTCTGATTCACATAGTTTCTACTCATTGAACATTTATTACAGGCTACACAATGTGATCACTCTATCCAGTGTAATACAACATGTCAGAATACTGCATTGTCTGATTCACATAGCTTCTACTCGTTGAACATTTATGACAGGCTACACAATGTGATCACTCTATCCCGTGTAATACAACATGTCAGAATATGGCATTGTCTGATTCACATAGCTTCTACTCATTGAACATTTATGACAGGCTACACAATGTGATCACTCTATCCCGTGTAATACAACATGTCAGAATATGGCATTGTCTGATTCACATAGCTTCTACTCATTGAACATTTATGACAGGCTACACAATGTGATCACTCTATCCCGTGTAATACAACATGTCAGAATACGGCATTGTCTGATTCACATAGCTTCTACTCATTGAACATTTATGACAGGCTACACAATGTGATCACTCTATCCCGTGTAATACAATATGTCAGAATACTGCATTACCTAAAATTTAAACTCACCACGGTCATGATAAAGTTCCCAGTAAACATTGATGCAGGTAATGAAAATGGGCAGGACATAACAGTAAGAAAAGAAACAAGGCTTAAGGTCAAACTTTGGGCAATGTAGGTCAGATCTCTAGCTGGAACATTTATAACACATGGAAAACATAATTGTGAGGTTTTTTTTGTTTTTTTTTTTTTTATGTTTTTGTTAATTACACTTCTGTTTTTGTTTTTAGATAGTTACAGTTTTAAATGAGGGTAAACTGCCACGGTCCATTGTCATACAGCTAGAGGATGAGTATGGAAATGCGGCCAAAGTGCCAGATATCAGGATTCAGATGACCAAGGACCCAAAGATAAAAGTGAGACCCCTCGATTTATCTATTGTTATTATTATCATTACTGTAAACCCGGAAATTTTCGTGGGACATAATTGTCGTGATAATGATAATGATGACAGATTCTTAATTTACTCGCGGGATGATTTAAGTGAGAGACAGACCTCTTGGTTTAAAGCACAATTCTTGAACTCGGGGATTTTTTCTAGGCCATTTTGGGGTCCGGTTACAGGACCCATTCCAAATGCAAAAATGGCTTGTATTTTCTCAAAAGTATGCATGTTCCCAATTTAGAATTTCCAAGTAAAGAGTAAAGCATTTTCAAAGAAATATCAAATATTAAGTTTTTCTGCTTTACTTAAATTTTTGTGTATTTTCCCAATTTGTTCGGACCCTGGTCCCAAATTTTAGGAGGTAGGAAAATCCCTTGAACTACTCGGCCACTAATGTCCAATGTAATCTACTCAAGTGTAACAGAAAAGTAATTGAGTGGATAATTGTCCACCAATCTTATTTACCATCAAAACAACAAATATCAAATTCTTGTACCAAAAACTGCTAAAATTTACACCACTAACAATCTGCCATTTGGAAGTACAGTGAAACCTGTATATAGGGGCCACCGAAGGGACCAGAAAATATTGACCTTTATGTGCAGGTGACCCTTATACACAGGTTCAGTTTAGTCGAAGTATGCAGTCAAGGGACTTGAAAAAACTGGCCTTTATAAAAAGGTCATCCTTATATAGAGGTGGCCACTATGGCAGGTTTTATTGTATATTTAAAAGTACATTTAAAATGCCAAACAGTTTTTGTTTACTATTTGTAATGAAGAACTGCTGAGCTTAGCACGTATCACAATAACACACCGTGTCGTACATTTCCAATATCTGTTGTTTTTTTCCCCCAGTTAATACCAGGGCCACAGCCAATGAAAACCAACAGTCAGGGTCAGGTCGATTTTGGCATACTGACAGTAACCGGTCCAAGGTTAGTAGACCTCACTTTGATTCATGTACTAGAATCTTGTTTTTTGGATGTTAAAGGATTACTTTGAGCTATTCGGAATTTGATAGTACCCAAATTTTGATTAACAGACAATCAACTTGTTTGACTCCCAAGCAGAATATCCCAGGTTTGTTTCCAGCTACTGGGTCATACCAAAGACTTTTAAAAATGGTACGGACCGTTTCCTTCGCCTCATCATATGAAGTGAAAGGCAGGGGTCTTTCAGATAAGACGTAAAACGAGGTCCTGTGTCATGGCAGACGTGGTACGTATAAGATCTCTAACCTTATTGGCATCAGTCCATAGCTCTATGGCACTCCACCATAAGTATGTGGCACATCCATGTATGTGATAAGTTCTTGGTGGAACCATAAAAAGCAGTGTAATTGCGTGCTAGCTTATATTTTATTCAGAAAAAAGAATCTACAGTGAAACTTGTATATAAAGACCCCTTTAGGGACACAAGAAAACCAGTCTTTATAGGGAGGTGGTGTTTAAATAGAGGTTGATTTGTACACAAATGGTACTATTGGGGACAGCTAGAAACGGTCTTTATGACCAGGTGGTCTTTATACACAGGTGGTCGCTAAAGCAAGTTTCACTATCTACATACAAAGAACGGACATATACAAAAAGCTAACCAATCTCGTCGGCTATATTCATGAAAAGCAACGTGAATCTTTGGCTATTTATTTTCTCTTCTATTCTCTGCTATTTCTGTCTACACACAAAGTTCAGCTATACCTAATTATTGTCTGCTTAAAAATAAATAAATACACCAATTTTAACCCATTCACCCCTTAAGACACATTTGGATTGGTCTAAGTCATTGATTTACGGAAGAGTCCATTGTTTTTCAGGGATTGATGAGTTAAACATTCTTGCTGTAACTTACAGAAATTGATGTGTTATGGGTTCACATTTATGGGGGCAAAACATTTCTCATCATCATTTGTCGTTTTCAGAGGAACTTATGAGATCCAGCCCAAGGCTTACCCACTGACTGGGGCAATTGCTGGACCCCAAATCAAACTGCATCTACAGCCAAACCTGTCCAAGCCAGTATCTCTCACAGTGGACTATGATAAAAAGGCAAATTTTATTGTTGGAGAAAAATTCCCAGGTAAAAATGCTTGGGTTTTCTTGACCTTTTCTAAGGTCATGTTTTGTATAGTTTGAATCGTAGAGGATATTTCTGGTACACAGAATGTTGCTATAGTCCTCACCTTTCATGTTTGGTAAGGGTTTGTCACATAACCACAAGGTTTTACCCAAGATTTTACGGGAGATGGTGAGTTTCTTTGTCAAGCAAATTCAGGTTGTCTTTCAGATGAGGTTTTGCTGGGTTTCATTGGCGTATTACGACGCAGTCAATGATTTTTTTTTTCAGTGGCAAGCAGTTTTTAATAATGGAGACGAGACCCAGGTTACGATGTTCCCAGGAAGAGACAAAAGGTCCAAACTTCCTCCCAGCTTAGGATTCAAAAGGGCCTCGAACCCTTGTTGACCAGAAGCGAGAGACTTCATGGTTATTAGTGTGATGCTGTATTCCCTCAGCCAGAGAAGCTCCCGTTAAGGCTTCATATTTGTGTTTTTACTCTTTCTCTCATTTCATTACATATTAGCTGCCATCATTTATCTGAGTTATTTTGAGTATGTTATAAACAAAGATAGTTCTGTAATATTTTGTTTTTGTTGGTTTTTTTCTTCTCCTAACCAGAGTTTACCGTTAAGATATTCTCAGAAGATGAGCAGCCCATGGTCAATGCTAAAGCGTCCAGTTTGTCAATGAAAATGTGGAAACATGACGAGAGCTCAGGAAATAAGCCACCACCTAGAGTAAGTAAAAAAAAAACACCATAAAATGGACAGGTCCTTAAAGATGATTGATTGATCTGTCCAACCGCAAACAATCAAAATTGGGAGGGGTTATGGATTGATCTGTCTCCAGCAAAAACATAACAATTGGAAGGGTTATGGATGATTGATTGATCTGTCCAACAAAAACATAAAATTGTAGGGGTCATGGATGATTGATTGATCTGTCCAACATAAACATAACAATTGGAAGGGTTATGGATGTTTGATCTGTCCAGCACCAAACATAAAAATGGGATGATTGATCATATATATATATATATATATATATGATATCCTTTGACTGTAATAAACAAAGGGATAGACCTAGCCGAATCAATTCCACTATCAGTGCTGAGACAAACAAAATCAGTGATTAAAAACCAACCATTAGCATTCGTTACAACTTTTAATAAATGCAATCCAGAAATATTTAACAAAGCATTTAGATAATTTACAAGTAGATGAAAAACTAAATCAAATTTTAAATCAAATGAAAATTATAAAAAGTAAATGACAACCTAAAAATCTCAAACAATTTTTAACTCGTGCCCACTTTACAAACAATGAGCATTCTAACATTGGGGGTGTAGCTAAATGCAGAAATAAAAGATGTTAAGTATGCGACATCAGTATTGAAGGTCAAACCTTCAAATTTAAAAATCCCTGTTCACGATTTTATATCAAAAGAATCTTAAATTGCAATTCTAAGAATGTAATATGTTTTTTTATGTGAAAATTGCAAGGAAGAATATATTGGATGTACTCGGTCACTAAAGCAAAGAGTAGCTCTACACAAAAGCAATGAAAAGTTACCAGATAATCGTAATTTATTCGTTTCTAAACATATATTTCAGTGTAGGAAAGGGAATTTCAAAATCATGCTAAGGCCATGTAAAATTAATATTCTGGTTCTCAGATACCGCCGCGCGCAAAAAAAAATCGCCGATGAAACCATTTTATTCACATTTCATAAAAAAAATCACCGCCGCACGATGTTTTTCAGAGAAAAGTAAAGTTTGAATTTCCCGCCATACATCGATTTCAAGCGCTTCTCTGACTCCGACTTACTATCTACAAAGTTAAAAAATGGCGACAGAAGACACTTCGCAATCGCAGTCTTTGCTCGTAGGAGTTAAAGTGACATTTGGGCGAACAAAAACGTTTAAGACCATGGACTATTATGCCAGTTAATAACGATGTGAGTATCGAAACGTTCTGTTCGTCCCGTATTTAATGAATTAAAGCCAGAAGAAAATCCTACGATAACACGAACACTGAACTACGATGTATATGTTTGAAAAAACAAAACAAACGAGTCTGACATGGACAAAGTTTTCAAGAAAGTTAAAATATCAGAAATAGTAGATTTGTTTGGAAGATATTTTAGCGTGATTATCAACGAAGAAAAATGCCCAGAAACGACAGAAGATGTTTTACACAAACAATCGGCCTTCGCTGTGTTAATGGAAAGCCAAACACGTTTGGTTTTACCCCAGCGCCCAAAATGTAATAACAAGCGCGATCAGTTAACAGTAAAGCTGATTGACTGGCTTGAAGAAAATGATCTTGGGTTTATGCCAGATGCAGTGGAAACTTTGGGGCAAAATTTTGTTAAAACAGTGAGCAATGCACTGTGGTACATAGACCCCTATGTCACAGAAATGGAAGAAAGAAACTGTATTGTTCCAAAAACCCTTCAAGAAAACAAAGACTTCCTTCAATTCAGTCTGTAAAACTTCTTGAACATGCTACAAATATTGACTCAGTGCTAGAAGTACCTTTCATAAACACTGAAAAATGGAGGGCTGTGAAAGTATTGGTCACTGACATGGCAGATGCTATGCATAAATATGTTGCATATTTGCAAAAACAGAGGTACACTTATGTCTACAGTAGTTTGATATAGATTAACCAATAACTCCTCCCAGTTTTTCACCTGTATCTTATTCCTTTATTTTTTCAAAACATGGTGTTCATGTGGTGATATCGCAACTAAATGTGTACTATTTCCCCCATATGCATAGGTATACATTTTACAAATTTGTTTGCATGCTGGTGTTTTATTACCCTTTCATTAGTATTTTATCAGTTATATCATGGCGGCAACTAGCTGCAGGCTGCACAAATTTTGGCCTATGCCAAGGACTTTATCCTATGCAGTGGTTTTTTTTTAACATGCCAAGTCTGTCCTTGAGACAGGACCTTAGTTTTTACTGTCTCATCCGAACAACAGAAATCCAACATGTCACCAACTGGACTCAAACTCGCAACTTCACAATCAAGAGTAGAACAAGCTACCAATTTAGGCAGGTCAGCTCTTTTACAAGTTTAAGTAAAATTATATAACTTTTTTTATAGACTATTAATCAATATTATCTCCTGAGAAGAACTTATATTTGGATAATAATTTTCCAACCAGTTTTTTTATTTTTAGATTTAATAATATCAATTATGTGTTATTAAAATATTCCAGAAAGAAACTTCTTTGGACTGTCACGCTTGCAGTCATTAAACTCAATAATCCTAAACAGGTGATCTGTGCATAACAATTTTAAATAAGTTAATATGCAATTAAATATACCGTACATGAAAATAATTATTTTATGGTGCATATAACTGTATAAGTGAAGAAGACAATCACACAACTTTTTGTTACAGTTTTATTAAAGGTTTCAATAAAGACGTTTTTCAATACATCGTATCTTCTTGTTTTGTTTCGTCCAAGGTATACCAAAAATTTTGAAATAAGAAATAAAAATAAAATGCCTACCTACCTTGCCCATTTTGGAAGGCCAATTATCTGAGAACCAGAATATTAATTTTACATGGCCTAATATATCAAACAGATGACTATTCGAATATTACACTCAAAGAGCAATATTTTATTGATAAATTCAAACCATTACTTAACAGAACCTAACACACACATTTCGTATAATTTTATGCAAAGGAGTAGCTTTCTTATCAGATTCACTAATTTCGTTTATTCTTTTCATTAAGCTTCCTACATTAGTGTTATCTTATTTATTTCATCAACTGCTTTAGACATGTATTTACTTTACCACTATGAGACTCATGATATATATTCAATACATTTTTGTTGATCATTGCCTGATGAGCTTTTGTAACGCGAAACACGTGTTGCAATGTAAGTTGATGATAAAACTAAAAACTGTTTTGTTGTGTGGCAGTCTTTATTTTGATATATATATATATATATATATATATATACAACTCTATATGTCTCTCTATGATATTATTTACCTCTTGTTTTCCCTGCAGCTGACATCATACACTCCTGATTCTGTTAAGGACAGTCCTGGTGTCTTTGTATTTAAAGACAGGAGAGTACCAGAGGCGGCCACAGTACACGACGTTCTTATCACGTATTACGATGGCAAATATGAACTCTTTAGTAATGTGGTGAGTATTTACCTGGTTCTGTCAAAATTCTGACGTACAATAAAGTGTCCATGTATTTTGATTCATGCGTTAGACTTACTTAGAATACTTTCCTGTCTCCAGCACAAAATTGAGCATGGTGCTCCTATTTGAGTGTAAAACTCTTCTCATTCTCTGCTGTCAACATTGTTGTGGTGAAATTCTAATGTGTTACAAATCTAGAGTAAGATACATACTACTGGATATCCGATAGAATTGTTGCTTTGTCAATAATCTCAGCCTGTACTTGTTAACTTATTCACCCCTTAAAGCACATGTGGACTGGTCTAAGTCATTGATTTACAGAAGAGTTCATTGGTTTTTTTTTGGGGGGGGGGGTTGATGAGTTATGCAATAGTGCCACCATCTGTGTTTGAAACTCTTTTACTTTTACAATGATTTGGTGAAATTCTAATGTGTATTGGGGGAAAATGAGTACATTTATATAATGGATATGTTATATGTTAATTGCATGGACAAAAAAAACTTGTCTTGTGAAACCACTCTCATAACAGACCACCTGTCTTGTGAGACCACTCTCATGACAGACCACTTGTCTTGTTAGACCACTCTCATGACAGACCACCTGTCTTGTGAGACCACTCTCATTACAGACCACCTGTCTTGTGAGACCACTCTCATGATAGACCACTTGTCTTGTTAGACCACTCTCATGACAGACCACCTGTCTTGTTAGACCACTCTCATGACAGACCACCTGTCTTGTGAGACCACTCTCATGACAGACCACCTGTCTTGTGAGACCACTCTTATGACAGACCACTTGTCTTGTTAGACCACTCTCATGACAGACCACTTGTCTTGTTAGATCACTCTCATGACAGACCACCTGTCTTGTGAGACCACTCTCATTACAGACCACCTGTCTTGTGAGACCACTCTCATGACAGACCACTTGTCTTGTTAGACCACTCTCATGACAGACCACCTGTCTTGTGAGACCACTCTCATTACAGACCACTTGTCTTGTGAAACCACTCTCATAACAGACCACCTGTCTTGTGAGACCACTCTCATGATAGACCACTTGTCTTGTTAGACCACTCTCATGACAGACCACTTGTCTTGTTAGACCACTCTCATTACAGACCACCTGTCTTGTGAGACCACTCTCATTACAGACCACCTGTCTTGTGAGACCACTCTTATGACAGACCACCTGTCTTTTGAGACCACTCTTATGACAGACCACCTGTCTTATGAGACCACATTCTAAAAACTATTTGGTTAAATGATCTTTTAAATGAAACCTCTATTGAGGGACCACATGTCTTATGAGACCACATTCTGACACACCTCTATTGAGGGACCACATGTCAGTGGCAGATGGGGTGGTCCCTCAAGACAGGTACCTCTGTATTTTGGAAAATGAAATATCAGATTGTCACATTTGACAGATAATGGTAGATGTCCAACCGGCTCCTCCAATGATGCTTGTTCCGGTAGAAAATCCAGGTACACCGACAGTGTCCAATACCAAAAATGCAGCCTCCAGGTGTGTGGTACGGAACCTTCAGCTGGAACTCAAAGTAAGTGTGGACCCTAATGAGAACGAGTTTCCCTTCTACTTTACTGTATGACCTCATTTTTAAGATATACACTGCAGTTTAAGATCTGAACCTCAAACCATAATTGCTACAAATTTTCCCCATGCTATTTACAAACACCTGGTTCCAATCCCGTTAGGGTCGTTTCGAATTATGTGGGAAAGTTTGCCAGTTTACTTGCGGAAGGTCGGTGGTCTTTACCCGGGTAACCGGGGTTTCTCCTCCACCAATTAAAACTGGACGCCATCATATGACTGAAAGATTGTTGAGTGTGGCGTAAAACTCAAAATCAAATCAAAATCAAATTTACAAACACTTGCAATATTCAATCCTGTATGGCCAGATAGCAAAGCAAAATCTGGTCTATGAAATGACAATATCTATCTGAGTTAATAACTTGGTTTAGCTCGTACATTTTACTCTTTTGCGGAAAGATGATACCTCTTTGAAACTTGACATGTCGGTAGACCCTGATGAGAACTTTCCTCTGCAAGTTTTGTTTTTGACTTTGATCTTGAACATTTTCAGTCGTGGGGTCAAATGTATATTGGAGTTTAGTTTAATATACAGGAAGACTGTAGGAGTTATTCCTTTCAAACCTTATTTGTAGATTAACCTTGGCAAACTTTATCTTTTGCGACCTTTGCTAGTGACCTTGATTTTCAACATTTCTGGAGGTTAAATTTATTTTTGACTTGGGTTCATTTACAGAAAGACCACAGGAGTCTGGCCTTTGGCTATGTGTAGATTGACCTTGATGAACATTATTCTCTTCAAAATTTGTTTGTGACCTTGACCTCCATTTCAAGTTCCAAGGTCAAATGTTTATTGCAATGTATTTCAATTACAGAAAGACCATATGGGTAAGACCTTTCAAACATTGAACATAAAAGGACCCTGAGGAGCACTATCCTCTACAACCTTTGTTTTTTACCTTAACCTTGAAAATTCTGTTTTGAGTCAGATTCCTTGCAACATTTTTTGACCTTGAATTTTTTTTTGCTTCTTTGACCTACATCTTATTTTCAATTTCTGACAATGCTTCGCAATACAGTCTTGCCACCTTTAGTGGTTTCTTTTTGTTGTGCCTATAATTATCCATGTGACTTGGAGTTTAAGTTGAAAATATTATATTTTTGAACGTTTACACATTTTTGGGTTCTTCTTAAGGTTTGTGGGCCTGTTTTTAATAAAATATGGCAGGAAGTATGCCCGCTGTGAAGCATTTCAAGTTTGCAAACAAAAATGAGCTCATTCCCTTTTGTAATGCCTCTCACTTCTGGTCAGCGCAGATTCCAGCTCTGCTGGAACCTAAGCTGATTTTTGCGAGAAAATTTGCCAGTTCACTTTCAGGAAGGCCAGTGGTCTCTTTCTGAGTACATTTTAACCGAGTTCTCTCCTCCACCATTAAAAACTGGCTGGCACTATATAACTGAAAAAATGTTGAGTATGGCATAAATCACTATTCAAAATTCAAAATTTTGTAATGCCTTTTAAATGTTGATGTGATTTGTTGTTATCAAATTTTAACACAGGTTTTTTAAGAAAGTAAAAAACATTTTTGTACCACAAAAGCAAATTCTGTATTATTCAAACTTGAACATTTTCTATGTAATAAAACATCTTCCATTTTTGTTGAAACACAGGACAAGCATGGTAATTTATCTGGTCTTGGCTACAACGGGAAAGTATCAGTCACCATCGAGGGACCTCCAGAGGTCACGGAGAAACCCACATTCGTCGGAGGAAACAAAAAACTAGAAGTGCCAATTACAAATGGCATTTGTTACATAACGGTAAGAGTATTTCAGTTTAATTACTAACCTGGAAATATGTAAATGAGCTCAGATTTAAAATATATTGTAAATAATTTCACCACCCAGGGTCAAATTTAACAATTCCGTCTCACTAGTTGGAAGCAAATTTTACTAGTCCTATGGAAACATTCCCTATCCCCAAAGCGGTATGATGAATTACCAAAGAGGCATGTATTTGCCAAACTAGCACCAGAATTACGTTGGTAGTTTTAGTAAGTTATCTTTTGTGTGTTTATATATTCTTATTCTTATGGGTCAAAGCATGTATGATTATTGATCCGGTCCGTCTGTCCGTCAACATTTTGGTTTAAAAAATTTTTGGTCTTAAGCAAATTCTCAGCAGTTTATAGAGGCGCAGATTTCATACTTTGTCTGTAGGTTACCTGTGGCAAGTGCATTTGAATTATGTGGTTTCCTGTGGCAAGTGCATTTGAGTTATGTGGGTTTGAATTTTGGGGGAGGGATCAAAGTAGTAATTAGGGTGGGGATCAACATTTTGGTGAAAGTTTCAGGTTGAAGCAAGTTCTGGGTAATGGATATGAGGTACAGACTTCAACCTTCGCCTTTAGGTCACCTATGGCAAGTGCAATTGAATTATGTGAGTTTGAATTTTGGGGGTGGATCAAAGTAATTGGGGTGGGGGTCAACATTTTGGTTAAAGTTTCAGGTTGAAGCAACATCTGGGTTATGGCCACAGGTACAGACTTCAAACTTGGCCTGTAGGTTACCTGTGGCAAGTGTAATCAAATTATTTTGGGTGGATAGGCAGGCAACATAAAAAAATTAAAATTTTATTTTAGGCCTCAAATTGATTCCATGCATTATTTATGTCAACAGTTATACTGTGGCCTCTGTTATGACTTTTTGTGTTTATAATCATATGCCGCCAATTTATCTGGGTAGAACTATACTTAGATTGTTCAGTAGTTCAACCCTCACAGACACGGTACTCATAGCAGTAGCACAAAATCCGAGCACAGATTATAATGTATGGCGCTTAATCTATAGCTGATGATCTAATATACCATATTTGACCCGGTAAGTCACCCTATTAGTGCCCCTCCCCCTTTATTACACATGATAATGATAACTAGAACAACTTAACGACCATACCTAATAAAAAATTAACTGCTTTATGTCAATATGACCAACGATTTGTCCCAATAAATGCCCACTTCTTTTCCTTTTTTTTTTTTTTTTTTTTTTTTTTTTCAGTGCTTATTGGGTCAAATATGGTTAGTGAAAATTTTTGGGTTGGATATAAAATAGCAATTAAAAATTCATGGAGATGTTTGGATGCAAAAAGTTACGAAGTGAATTTATCTATTTGTTATATTTATTAATCAGAGTCTAGCGTTACAAGAAAATACACCTGGAAAAGATGGACAGGAATATTATCTGCATTGTCAAGTGTCATGTGTGAAGATCCCTAAAAATAAGGCAATACCTGCTTTAGAAATTCCCTTTCTGTTTTATAATGGTAAGTTAATCTCAATCTCTCTCTCTCTCTCTCTCTCTCTCTCTCTCTCTCTCTCTCTCTCTCTCTCTCTCTCTCTCTCTCTCTCTCTCTCTCTCATGTTTGGTTGTTGGTGTTTTTTATTGACCTAATTAACTTTGGTATCTCCTATTTACAACACAGTTAAACCTCATTATACTGTCACCATTTGTTCAGCCCAAATTTGGCATCAAAAAGGGATAGGTTGGTGATAGGTTGCGGGAAACCTGAAATGAAATGATGGGGAAAATTGAAAAAGTAGACTCTCAAAAAACTTTGGCGCAAAGCGAGGTGGCAAATGAAATGAGGGGCATTATAAAGAGGTTAAATTGTATTTTTTCTCCGATCAGATTATGACTAACAGCTGATATGATTTATCAGCCAGGGATTTCAATTAGTCTTTGGCACCATATGTTTTATACTCTCAAGATGAAAGACGGACATTTTTTTATTGTTTTTATTTTGTCCATTTTCAACCAACTTAAGGTATGGTGCTTCACATTAATCAAATCTAGGATGTTGTGGATTTTGGACGACATTCAATAATATTCTACATTGTTATGGGACTTGTAAAATCTTTTCTCACTTTGCTTGTATTTGCCTTAAAAAGTTACAGTTAACACTTTGGAATTTGCAATTTACAATTCTACTGATTCAGACAAATTATCAAAAAAGCAGTCCTTTGAAGCAGGGAACCAACGTAAAGCAGATGAAATGCAAAATAGTCAAAGAAGCAGTCCGTTGTAGTTTAACCAGTTTAAAACAGATAAGAGGCAATAGTGAAAGAACCAATTCTGTTTAGCTGAAGCAGTTTAAAGCAGATGAAATGTATTAACCATAGACCCAGTCTCATGTACTTGAACCAGTTGGAAGCTTTGTTATCCATTCAAGAATATGACCACCACTTTATGAGAGACAAATCGTCTCTTATGGCTTGAATCATCACTAAACAAACATGATATTCCAAATATACTTGCAAATCTCAGTAATCATTTGTTAGAGCTGCTGGCTCCCAGTGATCATGTATTAGAGCTGCTAGCTGTTGTATTCTGCTATACAAAATCTCAATAATCATGTGTTAGAGCTGCTTGCTCTCAGTAATCATGTGTTAAAGCTGCTCGCTCACAATAATCTTGAGTTAAAGCTGTTGGCTCACAGTAATCATGTGTTAGAGCTGTTGGCTCTCCGTAATCATTTGTTAGAGCTGCTGGTTCTCAGTAATCATGTGTTAGAGCTGCTGGCTGTTGTATTCTGCTATACAAAATCTCAGTAATCATGAGTAAGAGCTGCTGGCTCTCAGTAATAATGAATTAGAGCTGTTGGCTCTCGGTAATCATGTGTTATAGCTGCTGGTTCACAGTAATGATGCATTAGAGCTGCTGGCTGTTGTATTCTGTTATACAAAATCTCAGTAATCATTTGTTAGAGCTGCTGGCTCTCAGTAATCATGTGTCAGAGCTGCTTGCTCTCAGTAATCATGACTTAAAGCAATTAGCTCTTAGTAATCATGTGTTAGAGCTGCTGGCTCTTAGTAATCATGTGTTAAAGCTGCTGGTTCCCAGTAATCATGTGTTAGAGCTGCTGGCTGTTGTACAAAGTCTCAGTAATCATGTGTTAGAGCTGCTGGCTGTTGTATTCTACTTAAGATCTGTTCAACAGATTTGCAGGCTTTGTACTTACATTTTGCTTTGGTTGTTACAGCAGTTTTCCTGTCAAAGAGAGTGTTATAATTTATCAGTGTGATAGATAAACCAGACAATTTTTTTTTGTAAATTTTGTTTTAAAAAAGGCAATTCTATTTTTCTGAGGCTGATAACTTTATAAAGAGGATGTAGGATCGCATAACAATGAAAATCAAATGGTGAAGCTGTGGCTGGATAGCTTTTTAATTAGGGGCTTAGCTCGATATCAAGGAGGGGGTGGGGACTATAGGTTGCACTCCTGTGACTGTTATAGAGTTATTCCCCTTTTGTCATTTAAATTTGTCTGGGCAGTATCACTAGGTATGGAACTGTTATTGTTGGAATTTGACTTGTTTTATATCGGGAGCCTCCGTGTCTGAGTGGTTAATGCATCGTCTGTGGACTTTGGAGCTTCGCTGGAACCTGAGCTGATTTTGTGAGAAAGTTTGCCAGTTTATTTGTGGAAGGCTGGTGGTTTCATATACTGGGTACTATGTAACCAGGTTTTGTCCTCCACACCATAAATACTGCCGCCACCATATGACCGATAAAATGTTGAGTGTAACGTTAAACAACAAAATTATATCATAACAACTCACCCAGAAAGTCGCCAACTGTTGACCGTGATGTAACCATTTCTGTGTCGAAATCCAATAGAAACAGGAGCACAAGAGTTGTCTTCCTTGATAGTCACAATATTTAAGTGTCCCTTTCCCTCACCGGGGGGAGGTGGTAATGTAATTATAACCAGATGTCGCAGTTCATCCTGAGAATCGGCATCAAGGAAAACGATCGGTCCAATAGAAATGATGTTCGCTATCATAGAATTTTCAGCTTTCATAGTATTCAACATACCCTGTTCAATTTTGACTATCTATAAAGAGAAGAAATTATGAGAGAGAGAGAATAATTGGAAATTTTCAGTTTAAACATTTTATTTCTTACTACAATGAAATGGGATTATGCAAAAGTTATTACACTATTGTAGTAGCCATCTCCTTAGAATATGCAGCATATGAAATTGTCAGAGATGATGGCAGAATCTGATGGTCAGGTATACGAGCTAGCAGCTGAGAAAACAGTCCTTAGCACTGTTGGGAGGGGGGGGGGGGAATTGTAATTTTTTATATTTTCAGAAACTTTTAACCTATGTGGACTTTAAAAAATACAATATGAAAATGAACACAGGTGAGAGCAACTATTTTTGTTTTGGGCTCAAAAAACTACAAAATTAAAAATACTATGTCAGATGAAATTCCTTGTTTTCTGGCATTTCATTGGTTATGATGTTAGAACCTTTTCTCAACCAGTGGCTCAATTATAGAAATGTAATAACAAAGGAGAAAACATGAAAAAGCTGGAGGAAAAAATGGGGTGAAATAGGAAGAGGGGGGAGTAATAAGGTGGGGAACTTATGTATGGTGGTCGGACACGTGGGTTTTCCCCGGGTACTTCGGTTTCCCCCCCACAGCAAACACTCGTAACGCCAGCATCGGAGCCAACGAGAGACATTTGTATGAGTTGTTTAAACTTGTTTGGTAATCGTTGTAAAATAAATAAGTTTAAACTTAAACTTAAACTTTAAAATAAGTTTAAAAGACTACCTGTTTTGAAGTGGGACCAGGTTTGTAACATTGAGAATTTTAGCAGGAAAAATTTGTGAAAAAATTCGGAAGTAATGAAATTATATATAGTTCATAATATCTTTATATTTATATAAAAGTTCTGTTAATTATTATATTGTTTTAAGTTGATATGACGGAAATATCATAGATTTGGTCTTAGGACCACACTTTGGACTTGCAACGTTTTACAGAGTTAAGACTTGTGACTTGGGACCAAAGTAAGTCGGGTATTTATGACTATCAAGAGGCAGTGAGTAGGCCTAACTAACTTTCGTATGTGTCATAATATATCTATATAAATGTAGGATACAAAAGTGTATGTGTCATAATATATCTATGTAAATGTAGGATACAAAAGTGTATGTGTCATAATATATCTATGTAATTGTAGGATACAAAAGTGTATGTGTCATAATATATCTATGTAAATGTAGGATACAAAAGTGTATGAGTCATAATACATCTATGTAAATGTAGCATACAAAAGTGTATGAGTCAAAATACATCTATGTAAATGTAGCATACAAAAGTGTATGAGTCATAATACATCTATGTAAATGTAGCATACAAAAGTGTATGAGTCATAATATATCTATGTAAATGTTATCATTGACAATCAAGATCTTATTTGAACATATGGGAATGTACTTAAGACTCAACTTAGGGTACCATTGATAAAACGGTCTTGGGTTTTGTCTTGAGATCAAATAACTTAGGATTTATGGCTTCAAGATAAAGTGGGCCCCATATCTATATTACATATACCTTCATATGAGCCTGTATCGTCTTGGTGACAGTTTTACTGGGGATGGTTACCGACACTTTGGGATCAGCTGATGACACAAACTCTCCGCCAGCTTCAGTGATGGTAAAACTCTCGGATCTGGACATGACGATACCCATCATGGGATTGGTTTTATGATCACTTAATCTCCACAGGCCATCAGCAACTGGTACAATGTTTTTATCTATAAAGCTGAAAAAAAAAAGGACATTGTAAGAGGGTCTGATTTGATGTATGAAAGTGACAAAGCCTACTTTGTTTTACTGTAAATCCAGGTATTTTCGCAAGATTTTATTTTCATGATACACAAGTTCTCAATTTATTCACCAGATAATATTTTTGCGATTTGGTATGCCCATTCCGTCGTAGTATTATCATACTTCATTACATGATCATTTTATCTTCGTGAGCAAGAGCTCCTGCGAAATTGTGCATAAATAATATTTAATAAAAAAACCCTGCATTTACGGTGTTGTTGTTTTACCTCCAATAATTTTTCAATGATATGGAGATGTCACCAGCTGAAGATGAGAGGTGCCACAAATTTTGAGCCACGCTATGGACTGACATCAATGCGGCGAGGGTTCTTTTACGTGCCACGCCTGCTGTGACATGGGACCTCGGCGACTTTCATTTTTTATGCTGATTGCTTGGGGAAATAACAGTCACTACCATTTTCTAAAAGTCTCTGGTATTTCCCGGAACTGGCGAGCAATCCATGGACCTTCCGCTTAAGAGACAAGCACTCTACCACTAGACCGCGGCAAGTAATTGATGTCTTAATGAGAGTTGCGAATTTGGTATGAGTTAAGCTTTTCCCCCCAAGTACCTAAATGATATTCACTTCTCTGTTGTCCTAGATCGGTCTATTTTTGTCAGTAGTGTGAAAAAGATAAAGGTAGCATAGAAAGAACTTGATATATTCTGATCCCTAGGAAATTGATTTAAGTTTAAACAGAGTAGTGTATGGACCCCCCATCACCATTGATAGGTGAGGTGCCACAAATTTTGACTTGTGCTATGGACTAATGCTAATGTAGTAAGGGTATGTGTATATGCCACAACTTCATCAAAACAAGATTCACAACTTTAATCTCAGAATTGTTTAGCAAAAGAGTAGTCTTTACCTTTCTGAGATGTTATCTGTGGTATTATTTGCTACTGGAAATCAAGGACATCTCAAGACACCCCCACTTACCCCAAGACACCCCCACTTACCCCAGTCACGATCTAAGCAGATATTTTTACAAACCTTTTACCCCCTTGATGCCTCTTTAATAAAAGCACCGAATGTTAAAATTGCTTGTTCAGTAACATCTATATAAACACATATTTTTACATACCTTTTTCCCCCTTGGTGCCTCTTTAGTGACAACACCGGATGTAATAGTAAGATATTTTACAAACCTTTTACCCCCTTGGTGCCTCTTTAGTGACAACACTGGATGTAATAGTTCCTTGTTCAGTAACATCTCTACCTGGTTACAAATGCCGAGTAGTTTGAAGTCCGTCACTTCAGAGGGCGGCATAGTGGACATTGCCAGATTGTCCTTATCGTCGTTAATTCCAGGATAAGGGTTTCCACTTCTGCTGGACAAAGTTTGTGTGTTGTGATGTTTTATTACTGACCCATGTGTATTTTTAATATGTCGCATGGAAAATCCATTCTGCAAAAGCTCGTCCAAATCTTGTGATTTCGGGTTTGGGGAAATACTTTTGGTGTGTATGGAGCTCGGAATGTTTTTTCTGAGGTTCCCATTCTGCTGCGGGAGTAACTTTGGCACACCTCGAGAAGCTCTGACTAATTTAAATGTTTGCGGCCATATTTGGCTTTGAAAATTACTGCGATTCTGTAGGTTGTTACCCTTGAGGTTAAAGTAATCCAGTTTCCTCATTTGATCAATGACATGTGGAAAACTGGAGATTTGATTGTTACCAAGATCGAGGATCCGCAGTTTTTTCAGATTGACTATATCCTGCGGAACGTACTTTATTTGATTCCCATTGGCCTTAAGCGTCTCCAGTTTTTTAGCCGACAGTATCCCCTGCGGCAGATTCTCCAGTTGGTTACTATTGATGTTGAGATGCCTTAACTTTTTCATGTGAGCGACTGACAAGTTATAAAGACTGTTGTCGGCTACATTGAGATAGTGCATCATTGGAAAACCACTAGCAAAATGTTCAAGGTCATTTCCTTGGAGATGAAGGACACTGAGATTTGGGAGGGATACAAAGTGATGAGAAACATGCTTTATTTTGTTTCCCGCCAAGTTAAGATAACGAAGCTCTTGTAGGGTTGCAATAGCCAGCGGTATTGTCTGAAGTCTGTTAAAGGCCAAATTAATTTCCCGTAGATGTTGCAGCGATTCAAAGTCTGGTGCCAGGTTGACCAAGTAATTTCCGCGCAGGTTCAGAACTCTAAGAGACGTCACCTGACAAACTGGTATCGGTAGGTGTTCAAACTTGTTGTCTGCCAAGTTTAAATATTTCAGTTTGGTCATCATTTGAATAGAAAATGGTAAATACCAGAGTCGGTTTCCATGGAGATCAAGGTATTGAAGGTTCGTCAACTGGCTGATGTCATGAGGCAGATTTTCAAATTTGTTCTCGCCAAGACGCATGATCTGCAAATTATGCAATGCCGCAATATTTCGTGGTAGTTTTGACAGCTTGTTATGAGTAAAATCAATTTCTGTCAGGTGCGTACAGTTAGTCAGAGTCTCAGGGATGCTTGAAATTTTGTTTCCATAGAGTAGAAGGATTCGTAGTTTTCTTATTCTTGCCAAGGAACTTGGTATGTCTTGTAATGCATTGTGGGATAGATTCAATACTTCTAGTGTTGTGAAATTGTTTATATTTCTTGGTACATCTGTTAAACCCAGATTGCTCAAATTGAGCTCCAGAAATCCATTCTGATTTGTGGTCAGCTGGTACCTGAGTTGAATTTCATTGACTCGTCCCCGTTCGCGTGGTGGTTGCATGACATTCTTTTGTGGTGGCTGTTGGCTCTCCGTGTGACGACTTCTAGAGACACCGAAGCTTATCGGTCCAAACGACATTCTGCACACAGATTCTGGAGTCTGAAACAGATTGTAAAATTTTATCAATATTTAATGTTTTGACTAAATTAAATTGCAAAACTTTTTTAACGTTTGCCAGATATTTTACTATTGATAAATACAGGGATGAAAATTTCCTCCTTTTTTCAAAACTTTGCTACAATATTTAATCTTTATTTTCCCCATTAATCTCCTATAAATGAGCCATTTTCCTCCTCTTTCACCATTATGGAATCACAACCCAGTATTGAGAAGGTCTCAGTTTGCAAGGTTTATTATATGCTGTGCCACAGTACAGGCCATCTAGAGGTTACGCTAAAAGGAATGACCGTAACCTGCAGGTTACAATAACAATCATGAAGTCTTAAAAATATACATCAAAATGAAGAAAAAAAAGAAATGACGGATATCATCGACAGTGAAAAGGAGGTCACATGACTTGTATTTGTCGTAACCACTTCGTAACCCGAACGATCACTCTCGTGTTATTTTGTGGTCTGCAGAACCCTGTAAAGTTTGTAAATAGAAATATGAATGTCACTTCATCTATTTCTGTGAGTTTTTTGTTTTTGTTTTTTTTTTTTCATTGTAAGAGGTTTTGTAGATCTCTTATCGTGCATATTCTTAGAAGATAATTTCAGTCAACATTTCATTTCTGTCTAACCTTTCACTGGATGAGTCAACTACAACATTAACTTGAAATGATACTATACAATTATTGCCCTTGTTTTGGGTTGACATGAATATTTGTCCACCTGAGAGGCGTTATGTCACCCGAGGGCTCTGTCCGATACTATACAATTATTGCCCTTCTTTTGGGTTGACACAAATATTTGTCCACTCGAGAGGCGTTGTCACCTGAGGGCTCTGCTCGAGTGTGACATAACATCTCGAGGGTTGGCAAATATTCATGTCATCCCAAAACAAGGGCAATAATTGTTTTATTATACCGAAAGGCAATAAAACTTAACTAACAAACTGACCTATGTAACGATTGTAACACATGTGACCAAGTGCCTTCGATACTCAACACTATCGATGTGTTTTATCATTCTTTGTGTTGTTTTTTAATCTTAAGCCTCCATCAAGGCAAAAATATATTTGACAACAATGTATCAATGCTGTCAAATCATTAATTTCAGCTAATGTTTCACTCCATTCCAGTCTACATGAAACAGACATTTTATGTGCTAGATATTACACCTAATTACCACATAGCCTACTAGGAAAAAAAAAAACCTGTACGCGCATCCATTTCTGCGCACGAGAGGGTGACATAAATCGCCATAGAGGGTGACATAAATGTTTCAGGGTGACATGAAAAAATGTTTTAGATCACGTGATACGATTTTGACTAATCAGAAGTAAAGATACATATTAGAGGTATAATAAAAATAACTTGTTTGATTCATGTAAGATATTGATATCTTGTAAATAAAAAAATAAATTGTTTTATGAAAAAAGGCAATTACAGTTCATATAATGAAATGTTCTTAGAAAAAACACCTTAAAGTGTTCATAGACTAATTAATACACAACAGTTTTTAAGGAAAGGCAAAAAAAAATTATCTGTCTCTACTAAAAACTGAAATTGATGTCAGTTGTTACCGTGGTGTCACTAACCATAAATATGTTCCAAAGCGTAGTGCTAAACATTTAAGTGGTGGTTGCAAAATAATTGTTGGGGCGGTGGTGTGGAGTATAAAAGGAGCGAATGCCTGATGACCGCCAGATAAAATTTCTTACCTGCCAGTTAAAGTTTGATATTTTAAATTTTTAGTTAAAATTCCAATTATCTGAAATGCTACAATGTTTTGCATTTTTGATTAGTAACTCATCATCCCCCTGAAAAACAATGGACTCTTCTGTAAATTAATGATACATAGACCAGTCCATATGTGTCTCTATGGGTGATTAACTTAAAGCATCTTGAGCTGACAGGGTGGGAATTTTGAATGCAGATTTTGTGCATTATTTTATCTCATATTTCCTTACAAAGAGATCACAAGATTATTTTTATTAGAATGGTTTAGATTCAATAAATTAAAAGAAACAAAGGAAATGTTATCGACCTCATATTACTTTAAGTTTTACACAGCTGACCAAAATATGTTATGGACGTAACTTAATGAATTGAACAATATTGACATCAATCTAAAACAAAATAACTATTTTTAGATTTTCGCTGCATATGTTTTATATAAAAGTATCTTATTGTACAGTGGACCTTTGAATAAAGAGCACCTCGCATTTCTGACCACACATTTTCAGTCTCTCTATAAATACCTAATAAGTACAGAACCTCAGTTTAGAGGCCACCTCACTTATAAGACCACTATCTGTTGGTCAGATAGGTGGTCTTAGTAGTGAGGTAACACTGTATAAGGGCAGAACCTCACTTGAGAGACCACCTTGCTTATCAGACCACTTCGAGTCAGTCAGTTAGGTGGTCTTATTTGTGATGTTCCTCTGTAGTTCTCTATCACACCTGTGCCTCTTAATATTTTTAAAAAAAAAAAAGATAAAATTTAATGAATGATATTTTAGTAGTCAATAAAAACATTGTGCAACAAAAATGAAAAATGATCAAATTTTATAAATATATGTTGCAGGATACCCCGGTGTCTGGGACCACACATTTAAGTTACGTTTTATTTTTAGACCGTATAGTTCCTTTTCAGCTCTGTACATCATACATTTCCATACAGTACAATGAATTATGTTTACGTCATCAGTAAGAACAATTTATGTCAATAAAATGATACTGTATAAGTGCAATTTTTTAGCGAAACGCAAATTTAGCGTTTTGTCCTAGAAAATTGGTATATAATTTTAGCGAGAAGTAATTTTAGCGATTTTATGATTAAAAAAATTATACGTTTATGAAAATTATTTATACTAGGGTATACATCATAATTTATTTACACAGCATAATTATATTTTGTATTGTATGATAGGATAGCATTTTAATCGGAACAGTAAGTTGTAACTTTATTTGCACAATCTGATGATTGTCACTAGCACACAACACTGATTCCCATTTACAATTATCATTAATTCCACCAACTCTTACTTCCGAGGAGAACTGAATTATTAGCGACATTCTATTTCAGCGATCTCGACAGCCTTACTAATAATGCCAAAATTGTATCCTCACTAAAATAAAAATCTGTTTATACGATAATTACGGTATCTAATTTGGTGTAAGGTATACCTCTAATGTGTGATTCCAGCTAAGAGATTTAGAAAATATCGATATTACCTCAGATTATCATATCACCTTTTCTTTTCCATTCGTTTGTTGATTCACGTAATCCAAACTCTACACTAACCAACAAGTTTTAGTTTTGAGCCAGGCCTCTCTTCTTGGGTCATATTCTGGCTGCATAAATATTTACCCCCAGGTGGCTGTAAAGTCTTAAAGATATGTACATTATCTATCTCGGTAAAGAGTTCATTGTCAGCATCCTCCGGATCAATAGCAGTAGCAACAAAACACTAACTAAAGACTTCAGATGCTATAAATATTTTAGCCACTCTGTGGTCTTGTGCTGATTAGTTTTAATATCGTCAGCTCCATGTATACCCTATAAATATTGATCATCACCTGTACACAGGTAGTCTTGTATTGTTTACCTGGATAAAAAAAAGAAGTTGATTAAGTGTTTATTTTGTTTGTTTATTTGTTTTTCTTGTTGGAATATTTTGGTCCCTTAAGCTTATTTGCTGAAATCATCTGTAAGAAACAAACCAATGTTCATTATACTTTAAAGGGGCGTTAGCTTTATAATTATTTCAATTTGTTCTACTTGCACTTTCTGTACAACAACAAATACGAGCTTATGCCACAGGCATAAAAAATCTTTTATTACTATATATTGTGTGAATATTGGGTCAGGTCCAGTGTGGTGTTCATATACAAATAGTCAGGTTGTGTTAATCATTTACAACTGAAAAAGTATTAAACCTGGGCTTCTTCAAGCGATTTTCACAAAATAACATATGTGTCCTTAAAAGGGCACCTGGTGTAATAAGGGCGCCACTGGATTATTTTTTCATGTAGATCTACTGACTGTTTAAAATATATCCTAATTTTTTTATTTTTAATTAGTTTAGATTTCCACCCAATTACATCATACTTTTTCTTTTTGGTGCAATAAATATTAAATACCCTTTAAATTGCAAAAGAACATTTTTTAACTCCGTTGGAAGTAGGGCTGTAATTGATAGACTCGATATCGATATACAATTGAATCGATCCAATACTAGATACACTTTTTAAGTATCAATACATTTCATTATGCATTTCACAGGATGTATTTTCTTACACAATTTCCAAAATTTTCCATTTGTTTTACTTCATGTTATTGAACTATGGTATATTTTTTCTAATTGTTCAATTTTTTCAAGTAAACAGTATTTTCCTTGCAATGATTGCTTTTTTTTATCTTCAGATAGTCAAATATACAATAAAACAGATAAATATTACAATGAATCTATTTATTTTGAATGCATTCAAAGGAGTACCAAATTATTAGATTTATCAATATATCGATACTTTTTACTTATCAATATATCGATATAGAATTTCTCATCAATGACAGCCCTAGTTGTAAGCAATACTTTTGATTCTATCAGTGATTTCTTGGATGCAGGGAGGTCGCCATTATTCATCAACAAACGAAATGAGACCAGTCATAGTTACGTTTTTTTTTTTCCTTTTCTTAAATACCTGTCAAATAAAATATTCACTATTGAAAAAAAATAATACTTAGGCCATACAAAAAAAATGCCTAGGTTCTCAGGTCACTTTTTAAAAATATGGATGAGGGAGGGAGGCTTTTTTTTTTTTTTTTTTTTTTTTTCAGAAGAAGAAAGTTGTCTTTCTTTTTTTCAAGAAATTTCATCAAATCCACTGCTTCAGCTGTCTAGATATATCTTATCAATTATGATCTGCTTACCCTTCCAGGGCACAAATGTGTATTATCAAGATGAAGAAAACTTTGCTCGTATGTGAGATTTGGCAAGAAATTAAAGACATCTCGCTCGATGTCTAGTCAATGTTAAGTAACAGCCTCAATAGAAACGTAACTTTTTTATGTTCGTCAAGCGCACAGACGACTCCGTTAAGTTATTCCTAAACACAAAATCAATATCGGACCGGATATGAAAAAAATCCGGATTTTGACGAAAATAAAAATCGTCGACGCGGGAGTGTTTTTAGGGATGCGGCGGGGCCTGAGAACCTAGTATATATTTTTTTTTGGCCTTATCGTAATTTTTTCTGCAAAGAAATATGAAACTTGCCCAACTATTTGTTTATTCCATAACTTTATAAAACTGAATTCGGATTCGGAATTTCAAGCGAAATGTTTTCATTTAAACTTCCCATTTTGTCTACTGTCGTCATTTTAAGACGTCGACAATTACCAAAATGTCGAATAATACCAGTTTCACACTTTGAATGTCAGAGATCGCATTAAATCAAAGAAATTGTCCAAATTGTCGAATTCAATGAAGCAACTATGTAAGGCATGTATCAATCATAAGTCGTAATGCCTGTTTCCTGATCTCGCAGTTC
Source organism: Atrina japonica (assembly GCA_030159075.1). Taxonomy (NCBI): domain Eukaryota; kingdom Metazoa; phylum Mollusca; class Bivalvia; order Pterioida; family Pinnidae; genus Atrina; species Atrina japonica. The sequence goes on from BROG01000850.1 coordinate 195,183, forward strand.
GTAAATCTTGATTTGACTGTAACAAATTTTGATACATTGTTTTTTTTCCACTACAAATACATCAAGCAGGATTACAAGGTAAATAAAACAGTACAAGCAGCTATATACATTGTAGATAACTTTGCATAGCGGAGTATTTTACCATTTTTAGGTCACCTGACCGAAAGGTCTTGGTGACCTATAGCGATCACTCTTCGTCCGTCGTGCGTTAACTTTTCAACATTTTCATCTTCTATTCAAAAACCAGTGGGCCGATTTCATCAAAACTTGGTAGGAAGTATCCCCATGGGAAGCTCCTTCAAGTTTGTGAATATAAAGGGTCAGACTCCTGAAGGGGCCCCATAAGGGGTCAAAAAGGGGTAAAATTAGGAAAATCTTTAAAAATCTTCTTCTCAAGAACTAACAATGGGAATGACTTCATATTTGATATTTAGCATCTTTAAGGGAATGTTTACAAAGTTTGTGAAATGAATAATTATCTGATGAAAAACGGCCCCACTAGGGGGCGCTGAAATTGGGCAAAAATTCAAAGTTGTCAGATTTCAACCAAATTTGGTAGAAAGCATCCCCCAGTAAAGGCAATCAAAGTTTGTGCAGAAATAAAAGGTTCTGATCCTTTGGGGGCCAATAAGGGGGTAAAAAGGGCCAAATATTGAAATCTTCTTTAATGGACTTCTTCTCAAGAATCACAAGGCCAATTTCAACCTAAGTTGGCAGGAAGCATCTTCATGTGAAGACGCTTCATGTTTGTGAAAATTGTGGAGTTATGTCCCCTTAGATCCTCCAAAGCAGCCTAAAAGGGGTCAAATAAGGAAAATGTTTAAAAATCTTCTTCTCAAGAACCAACAATGGGAATGATTTCATATTTGATATTTAGCATCTTTAGGGGGATGTTTACAAAGTTTGTGAAATAAATAATTATCTGATGAAAAACGGCCCCACTAGGGGGCGCTGAAATCGGGCAAAAATTCAAAGTTGTCAGATTTCAACCAAATTTGGTAGAAAGCATCCCCAGAAAAGGCAATCAAAGTTTGTGTAGAAATAAAAGGTTTTGATCCTTTGGGGGCCAATAAGGGGGTAAAAAGGGCCAAATATTGAAATCTTCTTAAATGGACTTCTTCTCAAGAATCACAAGGCCAATTTCAACCTAAGTTGGCAGGAAGCATCTTCATGTGAAGACGCTTCATGTTTGTGAAAATTGTGGAGTTATGTCCCCTTAGATCCTCCAAAGCAGCCTAAAAGGGGTAAAATAAGGAAAATGTTTAAAAATCTTCTTCTCAAGAACCAACAATGGGAATGACTTCATATTTGATATTTAGCATCTTTAGGGGGATGTTTACAAAGTTTGTGAAAAAAAAAATTATTTGATTAAAAATGGTCCCACCAGGGGGCACTGAAATCAGCCAAAAATTCAAAGTTGTCAGATTTCAACCATATTTAGTAGAAAGCATCCCCCAGTAAAGGCAATCAAAGTTTGTATTAAAAAAATATGATTGTTACTCTTTGGGCCCCATAAGGGGGTAAAAGCAGGCCACATATGGAAATCTTTAATTGAATTCTTCTCAAAAATCTGTTGGTCATTTTCAACCTAACCAGGCAGGAAGCTTCCCCATGTGAAGACCCTTCAAGTTTGTTAAAATTATGGAGTTATGCCACCTTAGATCCTTAAAAGGGGCCTTAAAGGGATAAAATTAAGAAAATGTATAAAAATCTTCTTCTTAAGAACCAACAATGGGAATGACTTCATATTTGATATTTAGCATTTCTAGGAGGATGATTACAAAGTTTGGAAATGAATAAATTATTTGATGAAAAACGACCCCATGGGGGGGCGCTAAATTTATGTTGTTAGACATTATTCAAACACAATTTTGCAGTCCCTTAAGAGTCTTGCATGATTCCCTTTCTTAAAGTTGGCCTTAACATGTCAATCACTTAATTTAAGCGATTGTTGCTCTTTTACTCAGGTGACCGTTAAGGCCCTTTGGGCCTCTTGTTTGTAACGTTATCAAAATGTGCATTGTGAAAGAAAAAAATGTCAAAATAAAGGCGCCCTGTACTCCAACTACTTGCCCCAGGCACCCTTTTTAGGTCAGATACAGTATATAGGAATTTAAGAATTGTTATGCCTATGTATATCTCTTTTTAGGTCACCTGAGCAAAAGGCTCAGGGTGACCTATTGCAATTGTCTTTTGTCTGTTGTAGTCCGTCGTTAACATTTACACATTTTCGACTTCCTCTCAAGGAACAGTGGGCCAATTTTAACAAATTTTGGTATATAGCATCCCCATGTGAACCAGCATAAAGTTTGCGAATAAAAAGGGGCTAGGACCCATAGGGGCCTCAAAGGGGGACATAAAGGACCAAAGCATGGTACATCTTTAAAAATCTTCTTCTCATGAACCAATGATAAGGTGACTTTCAAATTTTGTATGCATGTTTGTAAAGTCAATTTCTACAAAGTGGGGGAAGGAAAATGGAATCTGTCCAAAAGTGAGCTACTAAAGGGAGCTTCAGTAACACAGGGTATATTTGTATTACAAATTGTTTAATAACTCAAAACTGGTCGACTTTTTGTATACAAAGATATTTGAGAAAGTTGTTATGAATTATCTAAGGCACCTAAGTAAATGGAAAAAAAATTTTTTTTTTGGTATAATTTTAGACATTTCTGACTACTTCTCCAGAACCAAACTTGATAGGAAATTTTTCTCAGGGGACCAATAAGGCCCGTTGGGCCTCTTGTTTATTATTGAATATCAGTCTAAGTAGTAAAAAAGGCTTAAGTCCCTTTAACATTGAACATTTTTTACCTTGCTGGGACAAAATTTCCGCAGAACCAATGTCAGAACCACCTGACTATGTTGTTGTTGTCAGTGAATAAAAACAAAAACCTGGGGTACCTGGATATCTACAGAGTTCGTGTGATTCCTGATGATCAGACCTTCCAGATGACACTTTGACCTTTACCCTTGTGACCTTGATAATGCCTTTTGGCCACCTACTTAATCAAAATTTCTGAGATATAATGCTGCCACACAGAGCTATATTGTCTTCAGGCAGAAACCACTGAACAATTATTTTCTAGTTTTGTATAAAGCATTTTTACTGCTAAACAATAGGAAAAAAAGGAAATCACATGCATAGTTATATAATGTATGTTGAGATATCTTAACAGAATTGTGAAATTTATCATCCCTGGCTTAGCATGTTAGGGCAAGGTCAGATGGACAACTTCAAATTACAGGAATTTTTTATTTTGCTCACCTGAGCCGAAGGCTCAAGGTTCTTTACCAAGTTTGTAGTTTTCAGTCAGATTGGAATAGGAGTAGATCCAAGGTGGGGCAGAATAGGTTCCAAAAGGTACCCTCTTTAAAAAATCTTCTTCTCCAGAACCACTACATGAATTGCAAAATGGATTGTTTCTTAGTGATTTTAGTATGATTTCCTCAATTGTCTCCCCTCGCATTAAAGGTGACCCTTATACACAGGTTCAATTTAGTTGAAGTATGTAGTCAAGGGACTTTTAAAAACTGGCCTTTATAGACAGGTGATCCTTATATAGAGGTGACCACTATAGCAGGTTTTACTGTGTATATATATATATATATATATATATATATATATATAAAGGCTTTGTGATATTTTTTTTTTTGTCTTCAAAAACTTGTTTGAAATTAAGATAATAGAAAATAAAAACCTGATTATAATCTCAAATCTCAGATTGATTGTCTAAAATCGACTACCTTTCCAAAATTGATCAATGTAACAACACTCAAAGATTCTTATATGGGCGTGTTGAATGGACAAGGAAATCTCCACCCTCATGTTAAGAGTCCAATCCGATGGTTTCTCAAAGATTGCACTTTCAGATTCTTACCATGAGGGTTGAGATTCCCGTTTCCACTTAACACCCCCTTGTTTGATTATTTTTCTCCTATGATTCAAGCGCAGGTTTATGCACGTAAATAACATCTGGCGCAACTTGCAACACACAAAAACATTATTCTCACCACATAGAAGTCCTTCATTATAAAGTTATTTTGTGACACCATAGCCCATGTAGCTTGTCTACACCCTATGGTATGGACAGAGAAATGCGAAAGTGGCAGATACGTCTGTTTTTATCCATGTGTCTGTCCTACACGTGTGGTGGTTTTTTATTGGCCTAATTAGCCTTGAGATATGATTCATGTTCGACTGACGTACCCCGCTGACATGGATATATATCTCTCAATTTACATTATTTATATTGATTTACAAGAAACAAAATGAACCCTATCGTTTCCTGTAGGTCACATGATCTGTCCCTTGAGAGGGGTATACTTACCTGTGGTTGAGGTTTTAATTACACATTTGAACAAAGCAGAACAAGTTGTGTATTAAATATTCATACTGCTATACCTCCTAGCTAGCACTGTGCAATTATTTCCGATGTATTTTATTGTCGGTTATGTGTGCCCGCATGCTAGCCTCTGCATCAACTTGTGTAAGTCCGATATTTAAAACTTTATTATTACAAATTAAAAAAAAAATACAGAAATGATTTATTTAAGAATTATATATAGTTAGCCTCACAAACTTGTGTTTTATTCAACAAAATTTAATGTCACTGACTTTGTTTTATTATTAAAACAATGAAATTTTAACCCCATGGAATTTTCTGATTCTACAGTACATGTAATTTGTTTATTTATTTCAATGCATCTTTTTCAAAATGTTTTGATCCTGAACATGTTTATATACCTTTTCCTGTAAAATGTTGGTTGATAAAGCAGTACGCTTTAAGGCTCACCACCCCCTGATAAACAATGGACTCTTCTATAAATCAATGCCTTTGGCCAGCCCAAATGTGTCTTTAGGCGTGAATGAGCTAAAGTAGAGGAGAGCTTATTCTGTAGTTGTGGCATCATATCAAAGGGATATTGAGTGTATTATAAGGATTCTGGTCAAGGACTGGTTTGCCAGCTAGGACCACTAGTGTGTGTGGTGTAATTTCGTCTTTAGTATGTACCACGACAATATTTTTTTCCCTTCTGTTTGAGAAAAGTGTCCAACAGCTGATGATTGATCTAAAAAAAAATCTCACAAAATTTTGTTCTATATAGCCAAAATCATGTAATAGCTGGAAACTGATCTTACTCGGCTGGCTTCTGGTCCCTGACCAGTAGTGGGTGCATATGATAAAGAGAGTGAGTGCACATGATGAAGTAATGCAAGAAACTGAGTCTTTTTCTCTTTTTACAGATGTCAAAAAACAGTCACAGATGGCCCAGTTATCAAAACAGAGAGACAACATACAGGCCGTAATAAGTACATATAAGTCATTGTTTGAGACCACGGAACAGCTGATCAGTGAGCTGAAAAGTAAGTGTCAATTAAGAAATGACGAAATGTTGGAAAAAAAGTAGATGCAGTGCAGCCTAAAAAAAAAAACACAATCCAACCTACGCATTTTTCCTTCTATATAACTTCCAAATGTCTACCATTCCTGTGGTGACTCCGCTGTGCTGTTCAATTGTGAAAGAGATTTCAAAGGTTATCAATCAACACATGCATTACTTCAAAACTATATTTGAATAAAATTGTTATCCAAAAACAGTAACTAAAAATCCGGGCAGAATTTTGGCCTTTGTTTAAACGTACTTTGCTTCAATCTGCATTTTTAGTCATTAACTGGACATTTGAAATAAAACTCTATCCGTATTTAACAAAAGTAATTTTACCTGGAAATTTCGCTAATTACACGACTGTCGACACAATTCTCTTAAATTTTCTGATGGAATACAAGTATGTTATGTTGAAGTATAATTGCAGAAATAATGGTTGGCTAAATGATGAATTAAAACAACACAAATACACCTGGCTTTTTATAGACTTTTTTGTATTAAAACAACTATGGACACACCATGGAAACTTACAGTTATGTGACAATACTGACCATTTCCACATATAACGGAACGCTAATGATGAGTATGATTTGGTGAAAAAACATTGAAAAGATACACGAGGTACGGGGACAAGTAAAAAGTACCCGGAAGACATGGCACATAGAAGAACCCCCACTGCATTGGCCTAAGTCCATCGGTCAAAATATGTGGCCTTTCACCTAGAGATCATAGTGACCTCTCCATAGAAGTGAAACAACAATAAAACAAAACAAAAAATTACAAAACAATATTGAATAGATTGGATTTCATCTCGAGATATTCTATATTTACAGCGTCAGTCCACGAAGCTCAACAAGAGGAAAACAGAATCCGAGATGAACTCCGGAGACTTAAGATTCCTATGATACAAGTACAGAGTGTACGTATTGACATTTTATGCTGTAAGGTAACATATATTTCGGTCCAAATTTCCTCCTCAACATACAAGTCCGTAGAGCTAATGTCATGCCCCAGTGGCAGCATCCAGGAACAACAAATTTAAGCTGGGTTAATTTATATATATATAGATAGATAGATAAATTATTTCACATTTGTAGTCCTTATGATCAGCCATTTCCAATGGTACCATGACCTTTGACCTGGTGACCTAGATAATGACACTTGACCTACTTCTTAAAACTGGTCATAGTATTCCTGTAGCTGAGATACAGTGCTGCCATTGGCGAGCTACATTGTCTCCTAACCACTTTTGTTAATATTTTACTTTGTTTTTGATTTTATTTTATATTTTGATTTTTGTTTTACACCACACTCAACAATGTTTCAGTTACAGTAAAACCTGCTGTAGCGGCCACCTCTATATAAGGATTACCTGTTTATAAAGGCCAGTTTTTTCACGTCCCTTCACTGCATACTTCGACTAAATTGAACCTGTGTATAAGGCTCACCTGCACATAAAGGTCAATATTTTCTGGTCCCTTGGGTGGCCCCTATATATAGGTTTCACTGTATATGGTTGATGAGGAGACCCCGGTTACAGCGTACCCTGGAAGAGACCACCAGCCTTCTGGGAGCAAACTGGCAAACTTTCTCGCAAGAATCCGCTTAGGTGGAGCTCAAACCTTCACTAACCAGAAGTCAGAGACTTCCATGCTCTAACAATTCAGCCATGGATTTTGTTTTGAAAATTTTTAGCAGTTGCTTTTAAAAGAAATATTTGATAAGTCTTCCATGGTTTCTATTTATTTAATTTTTTTTTTTTTTCATTTTATGCCTCTGTGACCAATGATTATTTAGAAAAATATTTTCTTTTAAATATTTGAAGTCCTAACAGGTTTCTGTCTATGGTTATATAGGTAGATGCAGTAGACAGGTTGATTGAATCGAAAACAAAGGAACAAGAAAACATTCTCAGGACGCCAAGGCGATCATGTGGGCTATCCCAGGCTCCAACAAGCCCAGAAATATTTGGCAAGGTATGTGATTTGGATTTCATTTTGAATGTTGCTTTAAACCACACAACAATTTTTCAGTTGGTCACAGCTAGTATTTATTGGCGGAGTAGAGAACCAGGAATACCACCACCCTTCCGCAAGTAAACTGTTAAACTTCCTCACAAAAATCATTTTAGCTTCCAGCAGGGCTCAAACCTGCACTAACCAGAAGTGAGAGACTTCATGGTTCAAAGCGCGACGCTGTAACCACTCCGTCATGGAGGCCTGGGCAAGGTATGTGTATACTGCTTGTAATTTGATGTAGAAAAATGCTTTCTTACAAAAATTTTGCTAATTGTTTTGAATTTTTAAACTTCAAAAACAAGGGAGGAAGTAGTGTGTTTTTTTTCACACTGTCAGCTTGTTCTTCAAAACCACTGAAGGGATTTTACTGAAACTTTACACGAAGCAAGTACTTAAGTATTTGTTTTTCAGCTCGATTGACAAAGGGGCATATCCAGGGTTGGGCAAAATATGTCCTAGAATGTACCCCTTTCTGAAAATCTTCTCCAGAACAACTGCTTAAGTTGAAAAACTAATAGCATCTTATTGAGGAACTGTAACTATCATTTTAAAGTCTTTGGTATGACCAAGTACCGAGGATTGAACCTAATACCTGTCTCTTGTGAGTGGACCCTCTACCACCACAATGGATGGAAATGTATCTTCTTGTAATTTTCTTTTTTTTTGTTTTTGTTTTTCAGATTGGACACATGGCTGAAATCCTTGATGAAGGTGTTGCACGAGTATTATCCTGGCACATGTCATCAGATATGGACTGCGTTATAACCAAGACAACGAAAAAGGTCAAACACGTTACTTAATTACATGTGCTACCAAGACAACGAAAAAGGTCAAACACGTTAATTAATTATATGTGCTACCAAGACAACGAAAAAGGTCAAACATGTTCGGTAATAACTACTGTTAGGACAAAATATTGACCAATCATAAAGAAATTATCGCTTACATGGAAATGTGACTAGATTTAGGTAAAAAAAATTTTACCTGTGCTATTGAAAAATGCCAGTGGGATGAGACGAAATCTTGTTTAATTCTCATCTGAAAGACATGACTGACTTCTTTTGATGAGTGTTCAGCAAAGGAACGGTCTCTACCAAGTTTTTTCTCACCTGAGTCTGGTATGAGGGATCCATTTGTAAGGCAAAAGTTATATTCTACTTAACTCATTCACCCCTGAGTACACATTTGGACTTGCCTAAGTCATTGATTTATAGATGAGTCCATTGTTTCTCAGGGGTTGATGAGATAACTAGCATTGTGAGTGGGATTGTAATGGTAAATAAGTTCATGTAAGTGGATTTATGACAAACATAGAAACCGTCCATTTTCTATTGGTAACTAACTACCTGTAGACCAGCCACTGTAAGTGGGGTTATGATTAACTTAAAACTGTCTATTGGTCACTGTCTACCTGTTGACCAGCCACTGTAAGTGGAGTTATGATTAACTTAAAACTGTCTATTGGTCACTGTCTACCTGTTGACCAGCCACTGTAAGTGGAGTTATGATAAACTTAAAACCGTCCATTTTCTATTGGTCACTGTCTACCTGTTGACCAGCCACTTGTTATGGTGATAGGTGGTGACCCTGTTAAACAGAATCAGAAATGTCAATTTAAATTGAAAAATAACGAAAATTGTGTAAAGATTAGAATGTGAATTGATTGTATAACTTTCTTTACAGGCGAAGGAAGTGTACAAACAAACACAGGGAAAGCAACAAGTTCTTCCAATTGATTCTATTTATAGAAAAAATTTACCTGACTGGAAAAAGTAAGTTCAGTGATTATTTGGGGGGGGGGGGGAATTCTCAATTTTCTACAACTAATAAGACTTGTTTTTATTGTATGAAATGGGCATCATTTTTCTTGAACTATCACATGATTTTGAAGAGAAATTTTAGGAGAAAGCTCTTATTTTTTTTCATTTTGAATGATGATTGAATTTGTATTAAGACTATTAGTAGCCCTAGATTGAAAGTATTTGAAAGTTTATAAACTGACAATGAGAGCATTTATTTGGAACCTAGTGACCTTGACCTTGGACTTTGACCTACTTTTCAAAATCTTGGCTGTCTGTTAAACCATGAGGGATAGGGTTTTGATATTTCACATATATATTTCTTATGACCAGAGCCTTCATTTGGTACCTTGACTTTTGACCTAGTGAACTTGAAATTGGACTTTGTTTGATCTACTTTTCAAAATTTTTAACCTGAGCTGAAGGAAGCAAAATTTTACCAGTCACCTGACAACTGTGGGTCAAATATTTATTTTGAAAATTTACACCCATTTCGGTGAGCTTTGTTGTCTCCTGACAACTCTTGTTTTTTGTTTTAAAAAGATTATTTGTCCCTGTTTATGTTTAATTTATTTATTTTCAATAGACCTTTACCGCATACGAAATACAGACCAGGATGGCATCCACCAGGTAATCCGTCTTATGCACGAGATTTTCTGATCTTTCAAGAACATGCAGAGGAGTGCAGAATAGGTATGTTGGTTTTGTTTTAGGCAGAGATTTCAGCGTCGGAAGTAAAAGTTCTGAACCAACAAGTATCGGCTGATTTAATATATTTCAAGTAATCATTTGACGAAATGCTAAAAATGTGATAAAAGTCAAGTGCTAATTGTACCTCCTTTGGAGATTGTCCTTCAGATGTTGATAGAGTGTGGTCTTTTTGCATCATAATTCTTAGAGGGTAGTGCCCTTTGTACTCTTTAATGCTTTGTAAATGTAAAATGTGGCATAATTCCAGACTGCTTTTGGTCTAATGATAGTACAATCAAACTTGCATAAAAAATTCACAGCTCTGGTGATTTTTTCGACTTTTCACTTGTGATCGTCAAGTAGTAAAGTATTGGACACTCAATTTTTGATTTCTGGAACTAGGTCATATCAACAGACCTGTTTACTTTTACGGTTTCTCCGTATTTTCTACGGATTCGGGTGTTAAAATACGCTTTACGGTCTGATAGTTGGAAAATACGGACATAGATTGTCCGGTTTCATTACTGAAATTAGTATCTCCTTATGAAATCTATATCTCTGTGATGCTTTGCATGTGTTTTAAATGTGTATTTGTTGAAGCGTTTTAGTGATCATGTCACTCTCAAATCTCAGTCAATTAAACGTTTTATTACATGCAAGTTAAATCATATTCGTCTCAAGCGTCAAAACGAGGAGATTGCCATGCTGCAGTAGTCATCAACAACATGGCGGACACGCCGCCAAACTCAAAGAAAGTTATATATGAACAACGGTACAGGGAGGAGTACAATCAAATGTTTGACTGCCTTTGTCAATCCAGTAAAGGGAACACTTACGTTCATTGCAATATATGCAACATAGATTTTTCTTGTGCCCACGCTGGCCGAAATGATTGTAAAAGACACTTGGACTCTAAATCACACAAACCGTGGGCCTTGATAAAAAAGGAACACAAAAACATTCGTACCTTTCAAAATGAATGTTCTGTCCCTACAAGCATTAAACGATTTTTTATCTTTTTTCAATTGCTCAAGACATGAAGCATTTTTTTGTTATGTATTAAAATTTTACTTGAGATCCTATCTTTTGTTTTTGTTGTGCAATGTCAAATCTTACTGACAAATGTCAAATCTTACTGACAAAACTTGTTCTGAATACTGAGAGGTCCAAAAGAGGGTAAACAGGTCAAAGACATAATTAGAGGTAGTGACTGTTCCTTCATCAGACGCTCGGCATACAAAGCGAAAGTTGCGGGTCTTTCGGATGAGACTTAAAACGGAGGTCACGTGTCATGGAAGGCGTGGCACGTAAAAGAACCCTCACTGCATTGATATCTTTCTATAGCACAGGTCAAAATATGTGGCACTTCATCTTAAGTTTGTGACACCGCCGTATAAGTCAAAATGTCTTGGTGAGATTTAAAAGAACAACAGAACTAACATTATAAAAACACAAACCTAGGACAACCATGTATGCTTCAGGTACATAAATCACTTGTATTTTTCAGTGTTTGGAATGTTGCTAGGCGACACCTTAATTCTTGACACATTGGACGCTGCTAATACATATCGACAAGAGGTATGAACTACATAAAACTGATGTAGATAGCTTCAGGTTTTGATATAAACAATGCTGTATGTATATTGTATAATTTCCTATTTGATTCTGCATGTTGTTCGAGTAACTTCTTGGCAGGGTGAAATAACGTTTTGATCATCATTTGGACAATTCTGTTTAATTTTCTGTTTAGACATACGAGCTTCATAGGATATTTGTTTTATTCTCCACTGGATACTGTATGTGTGGAGTCAAGTAGGGATTACTCTTGCTAAAAGAGCATTATCTGAAATTTAAACCCACCCAGGTTAAGAAAGGCTTCACAAGATTGCACCTCACCGAGTGACATGAATTGCACTATCCCTTCTGTAAGTTTTCAGCGTTATCATACAGTAAAACAAAAAACACTTCCTTCCACTTAATGAGCAAGAGAATGAGTAATCCCCTGTAATTGGCGGCATCGTAGACAGAGTAACACACGTGAAGCCACAATTATTCTTGAGCCACAAAGTGGTGGCCCACACCATAGTGGATTATGTCTACTACCATTAATGTCACATATAGCCATTTTTCAACAGTGGCGGCTTGCTTTTAATAGTGGAGGATAAACTCACATTAACTGGTTACACAATCCTTATCCAAGTAACCTGGCAAACATTTTTGACAAGTTCAGCTAGGTGATTCGTTATTTTCATATCATAAAAGGTCATCTGAGCTCCATTTGTGTATAATTCTGCTGAAACAAAGTGAAGACTGACTTTCTTTGTTTTTGCTCTTTTATTTTCAATAAAAAGAAGGTTATTTTATGCACATAGATGACTCTGGCAAATAGATGTGGTATGTGTACTGTAGGCTTCAGTGGCGATATGCATTGAAGACCACAAACAACCCAGTTATATTCAAAAATAAAGAAGAGGGAAAGAATTTCATTGCACAAAATATACATAGCTAAGCCAATGAAAAACTTGATATAAAAGAACCAATCACTGTACAATAGAAATGCTCACTGTTTCAATCCCTAGCTTCAGGCAAAATAAAACAATTGAACTGTGTTATTACAATTCTGCTAACCAGACTAAGTGGAACAAAATAATTATATATCTTAAGTTCACCTGCCCACACTACGATGATGTTTTCATGGGATTTTGGAATTATGTTAGATATTCTCATGTTTAAACTTGACTATTTACATGCTTGTGATTACCCGGCAAAATGTCCCGACAGACTCATTGTACTTCATTGGTATCAATCTGTGTTTTTTGACATACAGATGAGTTTTATTCTTACTTCATTACTTGACATGCTTTCCTATGCAACTGTAGTTAGACAGTGGCTACTGATTTTGCAAATTTGATTTTATATCAGATGTTGGGGCTAGCGTTTAGAAAATAACAAATATGGCTACCAATGGAAGTAAAACAGGGGATGTTTCAAAAACTATTTTTTTTATTGAATTAGTTTTAAAGTTGAGATGACAGCTTTAGTCTTATAGTCTGTTAGTTTTGATAGGCGAGACCTTCCATATATCGGTCAGTCTTGTGAAATTTTTCAATGCATTTTGGATGACACAATTCCTTTTAACTTTGTTCATTTCAGATTGTCAAATTTACCCATTGTCCTACCATATTAACCAGAGATGGGGACCGTATCAGAAGTAATGGGAAGTTTGGTGGTTTAATGAACAAAGCTTTACCATTAGAGAAGTTGCGTGGGGCAGTTTTCAGTCAACCTCTATCAGATTTTTACCATGTGCTGTCTACACACATAGGTGAGGTTTTTCACCAAAAATTTGTTATAAAACAGCTTTTTAAAAATCTCCTAAAATTTGATGTATCTTCACTGTATCGTGCATGTAATCTAGTACATTAATATTTAACTAAAGAGTCCATCACAATAATATTACGCCTATTATAAATCCGGAAACTTTCACAATATAAAGTTCTTAATTAATTCACAAGGTAATATTTTTGCCCATTCCGTCACACTTTTATCATACTTCAATGCTGTCACAAAATTCTGCGTAAATAAAAGAGGAATTACAGTAACCAGCTCAGAACGCACTCAGTAATGAGAACATCTGGCTTTAGAATTAAAAGCATCTGATTTTTTTTTTTTTTGTACGGGTCATACGTGAGATTTCTAAGAAGAATCCCTAGTGACTGTGCCTTTACTTAGTACCAGGGATAAGAAGCCAAATCACAGGTCTTTCGCATGAGTCTATCTCCTGTATCCCGAAATTTTTTATAAGACTTTGTCAGTGACTGTTCCTTTACCAAGCACTGGGAATTAAAACTATAAGCACAGGGCTCGGCACCATAAAACTTGAGAAATAACTAAAGTCTTAGAAAATTCTCAACTTGACCTACCCAGCCAATCAGATTTCAGGATTTGCTAAAATTGAGTAAAATTTTTAGACTTAACGTAATTCTTAAGTTTATTGAGCTAGGTCAGGGCCCGAAGTCACCAAATTTACTCAATACTCAAGCTCAACTTTTATGTCATTATTTTGACTATAAAATTGTTTATAAAACTTTTGGATTTTAGTGATTAGGAAACATATTATGATTTTTAATCATTTACGTATAAATTTTTGTGCCACACTTACGATTTTTCTGTAAAAGAGCGAATAAATATGTTGAATACAGTACTCAAAATTTGAGTTCGTACTCCAACATTTTTTTTTAATATTTCTTAAGTTTTCTTTAAATGAGCAATAATTTTTATTATTATTTGCAATTGTATGCCATCAATATACAAACCTTTGCTTGTTTTTTTACCTTAAAATCGTGAAAAGTTAGTTGAGCTTGAGTACTGAGTAAATTTGATGATACAGGCCCAGATATTTCCCATGGTTCCGATGTACTGTATTTCAGCAGTCCCAGTACAGTACAATGCATTGGAATACGAATATAGGCTATTAAATGGGGCCAATGTATAGCTCCATACCCAATGCAATATACTCCTGTTTGACTTTGGTGTAACTGCAAAGGAATGGAAAAATAAATTCCATAATTTGGCTAAAGAAAGTTTTGTGTTTTTCATACATGCCATATTTTTCGGAGATTTTTTCTGGGACAAGTGACATTTTTTCTGTGACAAATATCGCAAAAGTCTGGGACATTTTCGAGTTCACTTTTTAGGTGTTATAGATAAATACAAAATTGTTTTTAATAATGCTAACCTTGTTTTGTTTAATTACTTGGCCAACTGCATGCCTTTTAATATATATTGTATGAACTTTGCAAATTTATACACGTACCAGTTGAATGATACATAACAATTTTGATTATGATTAAAAAAAATAAGTGTTCTTAATATAAATATCAGTCCGGTCCGGTTCCATTTTTTACTACTTCCGAAAGTTCGTCTAGATCTGCCATCACATGTGCTTTGTCACAAAGACCTTGAGGTAAATGACTTGCATGTTTGATTGTAAATAAAATAATGTTAATTTTTGTTGTTGTTGAAGTACATTCCAAATATCTTTTACGACCGTAAGATGTTGTAATAACTATTTCCGATGGCTGGTATCATGCTTCTAATCATCGATGATCCAAGCATATGTCACATGACATACACACTCTCTTAGACTTAGCCTAGTCTTATCAACAATTAACTGCCAATCAGTGGACGAGACGACATTATATAATCATTAACACCCTCAATAATTAATATGCCCATAGGCTATTTACCTGTAAAAGTGTCAATCGGTTGATAATCGGTTGTTTGCTTGTTAGTAATTAAGAGGACTTTGAGACTTCATGTGAACAAAATTGCGAAACAGTTGAATCTGGGACAGAAGCAAATTTTACGGGAAAATCGGTGTCCTGGCGGGACATGTTTTAGGAGATCGATTTTCCAGGACGTATGGCATGTATGGTTTTTGTTTTATCGGAGGTATCAAGTCAGAGAGTAGGAAGTAGGCATGATTAACTTTTTCACCCTTGGGTATCTAAGTGGTATGCTTTTTTCTATTGTATTAGACAAGTCCATTATGGGCTGTAGGGTTAAAAGGGTTCAAAATGCTAACTCCCTGCAAATATGCAATTCCAGTCCAGTAGGTCTCCCAAGGTAAATTGGCACATGTTTACAAACACAAATGTACAATGTATCTAAATTAAAATCATAACGGGTGACAAGCTTTTTGTTGACACAAAAATATTAAAGCTTCAGTAATGCATGGTGTCTTTGCAAGACAATTTGTCTTGTCTGTACAATCTATTTTTGGAAAATAGACCATATTGTTTTCGTCTTTGACAGAACTTTACCTTGGTATACCTGTATATGTTTATTTCACACCTGTGTGTTGGTTTTACAATAGTCTACCCAGGTGATGCAATAGGTAGACTACTCTAGAAAAATGTTATTAGTCACGCCTCAATAAGCTACTGTTTCTTTCAAATTATCTTTACTGATATGGTACCTATTGTCGGACACTTTCTCCTTGTACTTGAATGAACAAGATTTTTCCAGATTTTTTTTTTAATACATCTTCTGCTTCTTATCAATATATAAAACATGTTACAAAAGTTAAGATTGGGTTAAATTCACTTTTTGTTTTGTATTTTCCACCAAAACTTATCACATTATATTGCATCTGTTATGATAGAAAATTTCAAACTAATTTGATCAATTGAACTGAACAAAACTAATTTGATCAATTGAACTGAACATATTCAGTAAAATTCTCGACTTTCATCCAAGAATAGGTACCATATTAGTAAAGATACCCCATTTCACATTCCAGGTTTCTTTTTCTTGTACATTAAGTGTTATCTCTTATATATCTTTTATTTGTCCCAAGTATTGGATGCATTTTAAAGTCTATCACTTTGGATAAAATTTCAGACACTCTACAGCGTTTTAAAATGGTTATGATGAAAACTCAGAAAGCCAAGGAAGAATTGAATGAACAAGTTGACTACATTCGCTTACCGGAGATGCAAGAAAAATATAAAGAATGTAAAGATGCCGAGTCTCAGCTGAAAGACATTGAACAGAAACTAGGTCAAGTATTCCGTGACATGGCCCTGTGTGTATTTTGTACCCAAACAAGTGACAGTTGTTTTATTTTCCTCTTGGAGGCCTCCCGTGGCCGTGTGCTTTGAGCCATAAAATTTTACACATGTTTTAAATACAAGTAGATAGGGGATCTACGCAAATGATTTCTGACATTATGCACAGCTTTCTAGATGCTGCAGACACACTAAAGCATAAATTGTATTGTGACGTCATAGCGTGTGTAGCTTGTCAATACCCTAGGGTTGACAAGGAAATCATTCTCCGTTAAAATGAAGGAAAAATTTGTTAACAGTTGGAGAAGTATAATTCTACTTTGTACTGATTGATACAGATATTCTAGCGATGTTCTTGTATAGAAAAGGATACACATGGGCCACCATATAATGAAAAATTGCTAAGTGTGATATAAAAAACTATGCAAAATTTTATAACCTGAATGTTATTTCTCAGGTAATACACGGACATGAATGGTATTTCTCAGGTATTACATGAATATGAATGGTATTTCTCAGGTATTACATGAACATGAATGTTATTTCTCAGGTATTACATAAACACGAATGTTATTTCTCAGGTATTACACAAACATGAATGTTATTTCTCAGGTATTACATGAATATGAATATTATTTCTCAGGTATTACACGAACATGAATATTATTTCTTAGGTATTACACAAACATGACTGTTATTTCTCAGGTATTACATGAACATGAATGTTATTTCTCAGGTATTACATGAACATGAATGTTATTTCTCAGGTATTACATGAACATGTATGTTATTTCTCAGGTATTACATGAACATGAATGTTATTTCTCAGGAATTAAATAAATAGAATGTTATTTCTCAGGTATTACACAAACATGAATGTTATTTCTCAGGTATTACATGAATATTAATGTTATTTCTCAGGTATTACATGAATATGAATGTTATTTCTCAGGTATTACACAAACATGAATGTTATTTCTCAGGTATTACACAAATATGAATGTTATTTCTCAGGTATTACACGAACATGAATGTTATTTCTCAGGTATTTCACAAACATGACTGTTATTTCTCAGGTATTACACAAACATGAATGTTATTTCTCAGGTATTACACAAACATGTATGTTATTTCTCAGGTATTACATGAACATGAATGTTATTTCTCAGGTATTACATAAACATGAATGTTATTTCTCAGGTATTACACAAACATGAATGTTATTTCTCAGGCATTATGCAAACATGAATGTTATTTCTCAGGTATTACATAAACATGAATGTTTTTCCTTAAACATGAATGTTTTTTCTAAGGTATTAAACAAAAAAGAATGTTATTTCTCTGGTATTACATAAACATGAATGTTATTTTACAGGTATAACACAAACATGAATGTTATTTCTTGGGTATTTCACAAACATGAATGTTATATCTCAAGTATTACATACAAATGTTATTTCCACAGAATGAATAAGGTATTTATACAAATATGACATTGTTGCTGTTTTTTTTTTTTCTACAGGTATGACTCTAAGTCGTCCAAACATCTGCTCTCCCTCAAGGGAGACCAGCAATCCTTCACCAAACAAAAGAACGCGTATGTCAGGGGCTCATACAGGAAATCCTGCAGCCTCTCAACTGAATGGAACATCTCCTGCCCCATCTACACCCAACAATACAGCTACTCGTCAAAGTAAAAGACTTGCATCCATGACACCAACAAGTGAGAACCGTAGTAAACGGGCACGTAAAAACTGATCACATTGTGCCACCAGATCTAGCAACAGAAAACCATCATAAATGGGCATGCAAAAAGTGATCTAAATGTGTTGCAGATTGAACAAGAACCACAGTTAACGGGGCCCACAGAAACTGATTCCGAGGTTTGATTTGAACTTGACCAATGGAAACCGTGATTGTAGGGATTAATCTGTTTGACAGTGACCATGGAGTTAAGGCATCAAATTTCAAATACTAAAGGAGCCAGTGGAAAAAAGTTTCAGGGATTTTCCAAGGCCCAATTTAGGTCCGGTACAGGGCTTATTCTTATTGTGAAAATGGCTTGTATTTTCCCAAAAAGTATGCAAATATTTATGATTTTGAATTTCAAACAAATATCTCAAATTAAGTTTTTTCTGTTTTAGTTAAAATGTCATCTATTTTCTGCATTTTTTGGGAGCCTGGACCCAGTATCTAGGAGGTAGGAAAATTCCTGAGTTTGAAGTTTATTGGACAACGTTACAGATAATTATTATGTGATGGTCTTAAAGTTTTACCAACTATGTGTCATGATGACAACTTAACTTTCCTTCTACATCAAAGAGCAGATAACTCTTGATTTAGTTTAGGATACACAGGGGATCAGACAGCTTATTCTATGTATAGTCCGTTTACTCTCCATTGAAACTTTTTTGAAACATTGAAATTTTGCCCAAAATGAAATGGTTATCATTGTTATTTTTAAAGGTATACATAACTAAAACTGGATTGTAATTGCACCAATCAAATAAAGGGAAAAAATCCCCATTACTAATAATGTCAAATGTCTTTCAATTTTCAAGAAATTCTTTGTGGGTGTAAACCCAACACATGGAACAGCCACAATACTGTTAATATAACAGCTTTCAAAGCACATGACACAGATGTATGTCATCTAAAAATAACCAAGGTACCTGCAACTTGAATGTAATAATCCTTCATGTATGAAACCATGTAAATCTCACCTTTCAGTAACATTTCCCATATCATTCAAAGCATGCAGATGACTGGATAAACAATATATTAAGATAATTTCATAAAATAGGGAAAATAAGCTGATCGTTAAAAGTGTCACACTTAATGCATGTAGACTAGACCATGAGGGATTGTCTTAGTAATACTGATGTTTTTAAATTCAATATCGCCCTACACTTAAAAACCAAACACATTTAATTACTATCTGACAGAATGGTTCAAAAATATAATTATGAAATAGTTATTTCACATATGGCTGAAAATCTGCCCTTATTTTCTTATTTTTTTTTTGTAAAATCAGACTTATTTCACCGAAAAGAAGTAACTTTCTATAGGGGTCGAATTTTGACATTTTGTCATCCTGACATTTTAGCTCACCTGAGCCAAAGGCTCAAGTAAACTATTGTGATCACTCCCCGTCCGGCGTCCGTCCGTAAACTTTTCATATTTTCGGCTTTTTCTCTAAAACCACGGAAGGGATTTTGACGAAACTTGACAGGTAGCAAGTGTTCAAGGTCCTTTACCAAGTGTGTAGTTTTCAGTCAGATTGGCCCATTGATGGATCCAGGGCCAGGCAGAATATGTCCCAAAAGGTACCCCTTAGTTGTAATATAGTTGAAAAAATGTTTTTGTGCAAGAATTCTGCAGAAATTTAATTTCTAGAATTTTTTATGAATTTTTTAAGACTGCAAAAAAGAGGGGGTTGGTGCATTTTTCACACTATCAGCTTTTGTTTCAAAACTACTGAAGGAATTTGGAAGAAACTTTACAGGAAGCAAGTGCTCAAGGTCCTTTACCAAGTTTATAGTTTTCAGCCAGATTGACCCCAGGGTAGGTCCAGTGCGGGGCAGAATAAGTCCCAAAAAGTACCCTCTTTAAAAATCTTCTTCTCCAGAACCACTACATGAATTGAAAAATGGATTGTTTCTGAGTGGTCTACATGGATGTATGATACAAGTTTGTACTTAACATAGAAATCAGAATATTAATTTTTGACGTGTTTTTGAGGTCTTTTCAGACATTTTCCATTAATTTTTGCATGATTTCCTCAATTATCTCCCCTTGCATTCCCTTTGATTCATTCATTTAATGTGTTTTACTTGTGGTTAGGTGAAGAAATATTTTTGTGCAAGAATTTTGCCGAAATTTAATTTCTAGAATTTTTTATGAATTTCTTAAAACAGCAATATTTATGTTTTGTAGCCAGATCAGCGTACATGTACATATTCTTCTTGGTTTTCTTTCCACATTTGTAGATGGTTCTCAGGTGAGCGATTGAGGCCCTTTTGGGCCTCTTTGGTTTTTCAAGCTGTGGAATTTTACAAAATGTTCAAGTAAGTAACGGAGACACCCTTAGTATTCACATTTTAGTACTTGAAGCATCATTGATGATCAAGTACATAACCTTGAGGCATCTTTAATGTTCAGTTTTATTTCGTTTGGGATGCGTAATTGTACTTCATGTTGAGACCATTTGCACATCTAATTCTTCGTGTTATAATGGACTTGAGTTTTTGATTATTGATTGGTACCTCTTCAATTTTACTTTTAATTAAAGGGGCATTAGCTGTTTTTACCCCCAAAAAATTGTTTCGATTTTTTTCTACTCTTGCTGTACAATAACAAATGAGAAAGAGCTATACACAGACATAAAAAATCTTGTATTTCTATATATTTCTGTGAAAATAAGGTCGGATCCAGTGTTGTATTCTTACACAAATAGTAAGGTTGAATTAATCAATTGCAAGTGAATAATTGCCAATCTGGGTTTCTCAAGCAGTTTTCTACAAAATAGATAGGGATTTAAGAATTTTTATCCCCGTTTATGTCTCATTTTTTATTATTCTCAGTCAATCTTATTACATGTAGTAAAAAGGAAAAGAAATGTTTTTTGGGGAAAAAGCAGCTGATACCTCTTCAAGTACTTGAAGTACCTTGAATGTTTTAGTACTTGAAGCACTCTTAATGGTCAAAATTCAAGTCCTTGAAGCAGTCTTAATGGTCAAATTCAAGTCCTTGAAGCAGTCTTAATGGTCAAATTCAAGTCCTTGAAGCAGTCTTAATGGTCAAATTCATGTACTTGAAGTTCACTGAATAATTTCAAAAACAATTTAAGAGGAAACAGGTAATATAAGCTTTGTGTTGCTCAAGGGTGACCATTTCCAGGTTTACAGTAACTATGATGTCTGTGATTTTGATCCTGTAATTACGTTGATCGAAACTCACGAAGGAATTTTATAATCTGTCAATAGGGCGGGGTGGGACTCCATGACCATGTGGTAAGAGCGTCGCACTTTGAACCATGAAGTCTCTCACTTCTGGTCAGTGCAGATTCAAGCCCCGCTGGAACCTAAGCTAAATTTTGTGAGAAAGTGAGAAGGCCGGTGGTCTCTTCCTGAGTACATTGTGACCGGGTCCTCTCCTCCATCATTAAACAATGGCCACCACCAAATAACCGAAAAATTGTTGAGTGTTGCATAAAACACTATTGAAAATCATATGGAATCAGTCAACAAATGGATTCAATTCATTCATTAAATACATCGACTTGTAAAACAAGTTCATTTTGTAGATTCATATCTAATGTTATTTGTGTGTCGGCCAGATGACATTATTTTTCACTTTTATAGATGATGTTCTTGGTATTTGAAACATTTCTCAGGGATTTTGTTTTGTAAAAAGCAAATAAGTCACCATCATAAGCTCAGTCAGTCATAGAACATTTTTATATATTAAAAAAATCATTTCATCTATATTTGTTCTTGTAATCCAAAAAATGCATGTACTCATTTTCATTAATATTTCTTTCTCATTTTTCTGTTTTTTATTTTTTTGTTTTGTTTTGCATTTTTTTTTTTAAGATTTACATAAGATTTCAATGTCAATTTGTCAAAGAAAATAAAAATGCATGTACCCATTTTCATAATTTTTTTTCATTTTTCTCTTTTGCTTTTTTTTTTTTTGTCTTGCTTTTTTTTTGTTTTTGTCTTTTTGTTATTTTTGTTTTTAAGATTTACAAAAGATTTCAATGTCAATTTGTCAAAGAATATAAAAATGCATGTACCCATTTTCTTTAATTTTTTTTTCTTTTTTCTCTTTTCTGTTTTTTTTGTTTTTGTTGTTTTTGTTTTGTTTTTTTAAGATTTACATAAGATTTCAATGTCAATTTGTCAAAGAAAATAAAATCGAACCCAAGTGTATCACACCTGTTGAAGTTTTTATTGTGATGTGTCAATCTCGCCCCAACCCTCCAGAAAAGTGGGCATTTCCTTAGACCCTTTTTGCATAGAAAACATCAAACATATGCACTGATCATGTTTTACTTTTTTGTCGATTTTAAGTTTGTGGTGTATTTCAGATTTTAAATATGTTGTTCTAACATTCTATCTCAAAATGCTAATCTTATTTCAGTGATGCACTGGAGTTTTATTTGAAACACATATGTTACTTGTTGTTTTTCATTTTTCTTTGTTGATAGACCTTTAAAGGGGCATTATAATTGTTTGCACAAAAAAAATTATTTCGATTTCTTCTACTTTTACTATTTGTGCGTGATGTACAATAAGAAATAAGAGCTATAAACAGGCATGAAAATCTTATATTCCTATATATTTTGTGAAAATAAGGTCAGGTCCAATGTGGTATTCACATACAAATAGTAGGGTCGAGTTAATCAATTGTCATTAAAAAGTGACAAACTGGGGTTTCTTAAGTAATTTTCACAAAATATATAGGAATTTCAGAACTGTAAATCTCTTTTTTGTTATTGTATACCAATCTAAAAAGTAAAAAAGAAAGAAAAAAACACAGCTAATGTCCCTTTAATCATATTTAGCTTGAGTTGTATTTCAAATTTTCAGTTTGTTGTTAATCATTCATTCTATCTCATAATGCTTATCAGATGTTCAGTGTCAAGTTGTCTTTTATATAATGTGATTCAGAATGCAACTCAATAAATAATTCAAATTTATTCAGTACGAAATGATTCAGTACCTTAGAAGTTAGTACTGTATTATTGAGATTAAATATTACTCCGTGATTCAAAGTATTCCAGTACGTAATGATTTACATTTTTCCAGTACAATTTGATTCAGATTATTTCTGAACAAAGTGAATCAGATTATGTCATTACAGTGTAATTCAGATTTATTCAGTATAATATGATTCAGATTATTTTTGTGGAGTGGTTCAGATTGATTCAATAAAATGTGAAACTATTATAGTAGTATGATTAAGGTTAATTCAATACAATATAATTTAGATTGTTTCAGCATAATGTAATTCACATTATTACAATACAATATGATTCAGATTTATCAGTGCAATGTAATTCAGATTATTTTAGTACAATATAATTCTGATTGTTTCAGTACAGTATGATTCAGATTATTTCAATACAATGTGATACAGATTATTTCAGTACAGTATAATTCAGATTTATATATTACAGTGTGATTCAGATTACATCAGTACAGTATGATTCAGATTATTTCAGTACAGTATAGTACAGTGTGATTCAGATTAATTCCAACATTTATTATTCAGATTTATTTAATGCTACATGGATAAGATTTATTCAGTGCAGATTGATTCAAATTTTTTCAATTTGAATGAATATTTCTAATTTTTCTTAAACTTATGGCATGCTTAAATTATTTTTCAGTTATTTGTATTTCTGATGTTCTTTATATATGTGAGTCAGATACTGTATATATGAAAATTAAGGCGTGGGATAATTTACCCTAAATACATGATGAAGAGTTTTTCGTTTGAATTACCATGATTACCAGTCCCTAAAGTTATGCTTACTAAGAAATACCATGTAATACAGGACTGCTCATATGCTCACTTGTGACATAGCTGTAAAACAATTCACGATTATTGTTTGAGGAAGAAAATCGTGAAATTATCAGCACACGGAAATATCCTTTTTTATACTTTAGTTCAGTTAGATTCAGGCTACTGAATCATTTAGTGTTTTGGGATTTTATTTCATTTAGATAGATTTAGTATTTCATTGTCAGAGTTGTTATTTTGAGTTTTCCCAGTGGATTTTGAGTTGACATTTTGTTTTGTTTTGTTTTTTGGGTTTACATTGTGTCTAGTACAGTCATGGGACATGAATATTAGCCAGTTATGTTATTTTCTTCTTTGTTTTGTATAAAACCAACAATTTTAAATGCTGGTAAAATCCACAAATCATACCAGAATTTGACAAATTTATACAAATTTATAGAAGGATAAATTCATATTTCTAAAATGTATGCATTTTTAAATTATCGTGTTTATTTACAGAAAAGACAGTATTTTTCTCATAGAGTAATTTTGTAAATTTCATAATCATTCTTTCGGTCTTACAAAATATGTCAAAATTGAGCTAAAATAGTTTTATCCTCAACAGAATCATTATTTTCTCAAAATAAACAAAGAGTTTATCTAAATTTAAAAGAGATTAAAGATATGAATATAATTCCCTTCGTGTAAATATAAGATATTCGAAATATTGCTTAAATTAGTGGATTCTGCGGACATTTAAAAATTGTTGATTTTATATAAAACAAAGAAGAAAATAACATAAAAGTGGTGAATATTAGTGTCCCTTGACTGTACGTAAGTCAAATAGCTATTCCCCTTTTGTCATATGTCCATTGTATTACAGGCATTTTATGTATTGGACTCTGGTCTTTCCGTCCCTGTTTTGTGTTCATCCATACTTCCACTTTTTACTGTGTTCGGTTCATACATATTTCATCACTTCCTCATTTATACTATTTGGTACAAACAGATTCGGTAAATGGATAGGTTTTTTTTTTCATAAATTATACAGGAATGTAAGAATTTATGTAACTGTCTTGATCTCTCTCTCTCTCTCTCTTTTTTTTTTTTTTTCTTTCTTTTTTTTTTCTTTCTTTTTTTTTTATTATACATAAGTAGTAAAAAAGGGGGAGGAATTTTTGCAAAAAGAAAAAAAGAAAACAGTTCCTGCCCCTCTAAATACTACAACATTGTAGAATTGAAATAGAGTCACCTCTGTATAAAGGGCACTTGCCTGTAAAGGTCATTCTAACCTAACTGTTACAAACTTTTTTATAATGATTTAATAACCTTTTATAAAGGCCACCTGTATATAATGGCTACCTCTGAGTGTTCCTTAGAGAGACCTTTATGGACAACTGTAATTGTATACTGTATTTGAATACTAAATGCATGATGAGATTCAAGTTCATCGCTTAAGTCTGGTATTTTTATTTCCGATTTCTTAAGACTTCAGTCTACCTCGGATATTCTCCCTTCTTATACCAGAGTTGACGACGCTCAACCATACAACTTCATCAACATTATTCACATGTCCAGCCATTAGACAGGTAAATGAGACATCATTCATTTCCATCACTTATATTATACATAGATCATCCCGGATGAGTCGGACATATGTATGGGGTTTGATTTCATCAACATGTAATTTTTTGTTGTTTTTATGTAATACATTGCATATAATTGCCAGTTTTACTATGTACAATTGAGAGTTTTTGATATTTGTTATGTTTTAGAAAATTTTGTACAAATAAACAATTCACTTTTATTTGTCTTTATAAATTGTTTGCGTTGGATATTATATTACAAGCCCTAAAATTTGTTTTAAATCACAGCCATTTTTTTTATGGAAAAAATTATTTTACCAGTTCCCAGTGTCGTGTTTGGTTTAAATTTAAGTACATTCCATAAACGCTCACATTTGATTTTGAAATGAGTATTAATGCACGACAGACAATATTTAAAGTTGGTGCAGAAGATACAACAAATGAAATTTAGAATGTTAATTTTGAATTTATTTAGAGGCTGGAAATTGAAGTTTTTGTTTTTTGTTTTTAGATCTACATTAATTTGATTTATTTTCATTTCATATATGTTAGATAGAAGTAATTTTAATCTCATGGCTAATTTGCCAAAATAACAATCCATTTCAGTACTTTGATTTTTAATTTACATAAACATGATCTATATATTTGCCAGTTTCAGCAGGGGAAAATGATGCACAAGTTGTCTCATTTCTTTTATGCACCTGAGCTTTATGCCACAATCAAAAACATTTAGCAATGGTATAATGACATCAAATCCATTTCTATTGACAGAAGAGATGTTATGTCAGGCCTTCATGAAAAGAGAATTTATCTTTGGTAGTATGTTTTATTTAACTCGGAGCATGTGATGGATAGATTAGATATACATGTATTTCTACAGGACTGATTGGTAAGTTTGAGACTTTTATTGACGGCTACATAACCAGTATCGTACACTGCTTACAGTGGTCTAGCGGTGGAGTGTTTGACTGGCAAATGGAAGGTCACGGGTTCGATTCCTGGACCTGTCATACCAAAGTCTTGGTAGTGACTGTTCCTTCAGCATACAAATCAGGAATCTTCCAAAATGAGACTGAAAACTCAAGTCCCGTGTCTCGGGAAGGTGTGGCACGTAAAAGAACCCTCACTGCATTGTGTCCATAGCACAGGTCAAAATCTCGATATTGAGAATTCTTGACGGGATGTAAAACAACAAACAAACAAACCAGTATCATTCAACCCAACAATCATATTTCACTTACATGGGGATGTAACCAGCTTTAGGTTTAGTGCCAGATATTTAGACTGGTACTCTGGCTTGACGCCAATGCAGTGAGTGATCTTGCATATGACATGGGTTTAAGTTTAATCCACTTTTATTTTACTTTTTCAAGAACTTTGCGTTATGATAACAATTTTGATATACTATAGCAGGGTACCTACTGGTTAGGGAATTTCTGGAAAGTCCGGGAATTTTATATCCATGTTTTTTTATTTTTGGTCATGGAAAGTCGGGGAAATTATAGTTCGAGTCCGGGAGAAATCAAATATTTTTTTTATCCTCGAAAAAATTTTGTTTTTCTGGCTTATCAAGTCAATTTACACCAGGAAATGCACCAGATGGGTTATTATTTTCAAAACTTTCCGGGGATGGGGCATGCCTCCGGACCTACCTAGACGAAGTTCGATGCATCGCAAAAGATCAGGGAAAAGGGTGAGAAAATCGGAATTTTGTTTTGTTTAAGGTGTAGGAATCCTGTTTAATAAAAACTTTGTGCAAATGAATTAAATTGGCATAATCTCATATTTTAGGCAACAAGGAACTTTCCGAGTTACTCCTTTCCAGACATTTAAGAATACATGAAGTTGTTTAGTTATAAGTGCAAAAGACATAATTTTAGCGAGTTGCAAATTTAATATTGAACCACGACACTCGGGTATACGTACCTCCGATATACCTTTCATGTTAAGAGTGTAGGACTATTAATTGCTGTTTTCAGAAGTACTGTAAACTTTTTATATAAAGAATTTTGCTTGCAATACAGTGTGAACTAAATACTTATGTATAAATACTTCGATAGTCAGTGTTCATATGTTCTTAGACATAGGTTTAAAGACTTGCGAATATTCGCTAGACATTTGAAATTCCTCCAGACGAATTTACGCAAAAGTTAATCTCTCGCGAAATGAAAGTGATACTCAGTATTATGTTAAATTCTTATGTCAGACAAAATGAACTCTTGATAGCTGAGAGCCGGCCTGGCTCAGCCGGTAGCGCACTAGTCTCTTGAGTTCGAGTCCAGTCGGCGGCAGGTTGGTTTCCTGTCCTTTGGATGAGACAGTAAAAACCGAGGTCCCGTGTCACAGTAGGTGTCGGCACGTTAAAGAACCCTCACGGCCAAAATTTTAAGCCCTTCACCGGCATTTGGTGACGTCCCCATATGAGTGAAAGATTCTAGAGTGGGACGTTAAACAAAAATAAACAAAAACCCGATGGCTGATAAGGGTATGGGTTTGAATGTCATTCTGTCTGTCTCTCTCTCTCTCTCTCTCTCTCTCTCTCTCTCTCTCTCTCTCTCTCTCTCTCTCTCTCTCATTGATCTCCACTTCAACCATATACAAAGCAAAACAGTTGTGACGGTAAGTAATCTTTTATTGTAGTTTCCAGCTGGTGTCTTGATCAACCGAACTGAAAAGGCGAAAACCTGCAATATTTTGCTTTTCTGCTCTTGTGGAAGGACAACACAACTTTATGCGATTTGTTTCAGGAAATCCTACAGAGATTAAGCGCGGAAACAATTAGGTACATGAAGTCGTGAATCACAGCTGATACATTGTTCAAGAAACTCGCTCAAGGTAATTGAAGTGTCCTTGATAGACGGAAATGTAGCTGTCGCTGATATTCCAATTAAGATTTGCTTTATTACATATTAACAACTTATTGTCCACGCGTTGAAGTAGTTCTTTCTTATATGCTTATAGATGTTTATATTAATTTTATGTATGTTGGCTAAAGCCCCTGTCACAGTTGACTATTTTGCCGACGTATGGCAAGTTGTAAATTCGTTTTGTATAAGTTAACAATACGCTGGCATTAGTAAAATAGTCGAAAACGTGCATGCATAAAATTTTTCGACGTATATCAGCGTATGAGCCATGCGTTTCTTATACGATGGAGAAAATTGTAGGTACACTATTCGATCGTTAACTTACGTTCTTTATTCATGATACCTGTCTGTCCACAGAATCCGAAATTATAGCCAAAGTTCGATGTATGCCAACGTTTCATGACTTTTTGATAATTTTTTCATAGGTCGGCATACGTTCAACAATTCGTTCTTGTGTGACAGATCGGCGTATGCCAACGGTTTATGAATTTTCCATACGTCGGCATACGTTCGACAAATGTGTGATAGGACCTTAAACCCATTGAGATATTGCCAGGAACAACATTTAACACAAAGATAAATGTCGATCCTACAACGCTAAATCTATAGTAAAATCCATATTACCTGGGCGAGTTTAAATTAAACGTTAGGTAATACTGTAAGTGTACACTGGCAAAATAAACCGTTTGTTCTTGTCATCAAAGTCTAGTTGATAAATACTGCATTTTCCGTGAAGCCTGTTATAACCGAAAAGTGAGTCTGAGAATCGACCGTAGGATAATGAAAAGGTCACTCCGCCCCGCCAAGTTATATGAATCGGACAATGTCTGTGAGAGAGCGTCTTTTAGGAAATAGTTTTACGCGTCATTTTTTTCTAAACGCATGGTTGACATGTACCGGTCACGGCGTGTCTGACAAGTCAACAGGGGATGCTTACTCCTCCGTGACACCCGATCTCACCTCTGGATTTCCAGAGGTCCGTGTTTATCTTGATTTGTTTATTGTATCCTGGGCATCCTTAAGATTTATACGTTGTTCTCTGGGATTTTAACATTACATAATTCAAACTTTATCATTCGTCATCTCATTTCAGTGTCTCCGATAATTCGATTGTAATTATTTATAATCATTGGTCTTTCAACAAACTGTCGGCATTCCTATGGGAACCAATTGTGTCCCTTTATTGGCCGACCTGTTCCTTTATTCATACGAAGCAGACTTCATTCAGAAACTGCTGAATCAAAAGAAGAAAAAGTTAGCGGTGTCCTTTAATTTGACATTTAGATATATCGACGACGTTTTGTCAATTAATAATGACAATTTTCATACATATGTCAATGCAATATATCCAAGCGAACTAGAAATTAAAGATACAACAGAATCAAGCACACATGCTTCATACTTAGACATTTTACTTAATATAAACACAGACGGGAAATTAGCAACTAAGCTATACGATAATCGCAACGATTTCGGCTTTCCCATCGTAAATTTTCCACATTTAAGTAGTAATATCCCTCAGTCACCCGCATATGGAGTTTATATTTCACAAATGATCCGGTATGCCAGGGCGTGTACAACATATGAAGATTTCATATACAGAGGTAAACTACTCACTGACAAATTATTGACACAGGGATATCGAAAACCGCGTTTAATGTAAACGTTCCGCAAATTTTACGGTCGGTATAATAGTCTTGTTTGCGATTAATCTGTTTCACTAAGTGAAATGTTGAGTTGCCTTTTCGTTGGCGGTTGTTGAGACGTCTGTACCAATTATGACGAGGATACACTCCTCACGTGTTGCATTGGACTTGACTGTGGACTCACGGCGGGTGACCGGTCGACAGGGGATGCTTACTCCTCCATGGCACCTGATCCCACCTCTTGGTTTCCAGAGGTCCGTGTTTGTCCATTTTTACCGGATTTGTATCTATGTCCTGGACATTCTATTGATTTATACTTTGGTATCTGAGATTTTTTATATTAATCTTCTTTAAAGGAGCATTAGATGTGTTTACCAAGTTTTTTCTTCTTCTGCTACTTGTACTTGATGTACAATGAACATATATAAGCTATACACAGGCAAAGAATCTTATATTCCTATATATTTTGTGAAAATAAGGTCAGGTCCAGTGTGCTTTATATATATATATATATATATATATATATATATATATATATATATATATATATATATATATATATATATATATATATATATATATATTGAGGTTGAGTTAATCAATTGCAATTGAAAAAGTGCCAAAAGCTTGGTTTCCCAATTGTCATTGTTCAATGTACACCAAATATATATGTAATCTCTCACGAACCACCTGAGAATTTAAATGCTTTGGTATAAGTGATTTTCACACACTATAATGTTTTGTTTTCGACCAGTTTTTACCAAAATGTTGTCAGTCATGTAATAAGGAGGAAGTTAGTGCTGACAACTGATTTTAACTATTGTAATAGTATTGCTATTGAGGAAATCGCTACTCCAATATTATTACTGTTGACACATACTATTCCAATACTATTGCGATAGTTATTGAGTTGTTAACAACTATAAGATAAAACCTAATGAAAAAACTTCAGTGACAGAAATACCTTGTGAATATTGACTTGTACAGTTTTTTCAATGATTTAGATTGTTTTTCATGAATTTGTAGTCTTCAATGAACTTATATATATATATATATATATATATATATATATATATATATATATATATATATATATATATAGATATAGATAGATAGATAGATAGATAGATAAATATATATATATATATATGTACATATATATATATAAATCATGCAAATGCTTTAAATTTCTTAATAATTTAGCATTCACTTTAACTTCTATGTAGCAAATTAATAATGTTGAAATTATCGATAGTCTAACTCACTATTGCGATTATCTATTGCACTGCCAATTTACTATTGCAACAGTACTATTAAGAGGCGGTGCACTATTGCGATCCCTCGGTAGTTCGATGTATTATTACAGCCCTAGAGGGAGTCGTACTTGCTCAGTTCATGTGGTCCTAAGACCAAGTCTAAGAGTTGAGACCTTTCGTAAAACAAGCACTAGAATCCCTTAAATTATTTTTCTACATAGTTTTGATACATTTTATTTTAGTGAATCACAAATCGTGTACGACATAGCTATGTTTTATCACTGTGTGTCTTAACAATGGACTCGCAGTTTTTAAAATAATGTTTCAACAATAAAAAGAAACAATTTATGATAGAAAATAAAGTTATGAGTTTCTGTTAACGAACAGCTTTACCCAATATGAACCACTCAATATACTCGGGTATCAAAGGCTTCAGGATGTCCAGAATACAGGTGAATATTGGACAAACACGGACCCCTGGAAATCCAAAGGTGGTATCTGGTGCCATGGGGGATAAAAGGGCATTAGCTGTGTTTACCAAATAAATCATTTCAATTTTTTCCACTTTTACTATTTGTACTTGATGTACAATAAAAAAAATGAGCAATCTTATATTCCTATATATTTTGTGAAAATAAGGTCCGGTCCAGTGTGGTATCCATATACAAATAGTAAGGTTTCTCAAGCAATTTTTACAAAATATGTAGATATGTAGAATCTTAAAAATCTTTATGCCTGTGTACATATCTTTTTTTGTTATTGCATATTAATCTAAGTTTGTAAAAATTGAACAACAACTTTTTGGAGAGAAAAAACCCCACAGCTAATACCACTTTAACACACCTTAGCATATCGGATCATTTCACCATATACAGGTGATTGTGGAATATTGCTACTTAAATGTGGAAAAAATACGATGGGAAAGCCGAAATCGTACCGTTTGTCGTATAGCCCGTTTCAGTGGTTCTTAATTTAGATAGAAACATAATCTCGAGGAAAAGGTTATTGTGACGTAAAAATTTCCCTCATTTGCAGAAACTTGGACGACGAAAAAATAGGAATTTTGCAACTTTTTGAAAAAATTGATTTTTGTATAGTTCTTATTGTTTTAAACTAATAATAAAACGGTGGAACATCGTTGTTAAGACCACTTAACTGACAAACTCAAAGCTGTTAAACCTTTTCACCCCTAAATATCAGAAGATAATGCTCTTTTCCATTGTATAGACCAGTCTGTTACAGTCTGTAGGGTTGAAAGGGTTAGTTATCGTGGTGGTACCTTAAATGTTGGTCTGGACTTATCAAATACTCATTTAGAAATTTACTTAAAGGGGCATTGCTGTGTTTACCAAAACAAAAATATTTCGATTTTTTTTCCTTTAAACTTGATGTATAATTATAAAAAATAAGGGGCACAGGCATAAAAAATCTTAAAAGGTCATATCCAGTATGTTATTCATATACAAATAGTAAGGTTGAATTAATCAACTGCAAGTGAAAAAGTGCCAAACCTGGGATTCTCAAGTAATTTTATATAGCAAAATATATAGGAATTTAAGAAGTTTTATGCCTGTGTATATCTCTTTTTGTTATTGTATATCAATCTATGTAGTAATTAAGGGAAACAATTTTTTAAAAAACACACACACACACACACAGCTAATGGTCTTTGAAATTCGAGGTAGCAATCGGGCACATTGTAAATAGTAACATAAGCAAAAAAACACGCATGTCATATCTATGGCTGCTGAAAAGATTGAGAAATGTAATAAATATGTCATCAAGTACGATTTCTTGATAACCCTTTACCATAATATTGATAAATAGATAAGCACGTGCGTCAAACAAAATGGGATTAGGTTCGTTTACTGTTCGACAAATTACATCGAGTTCTACGGTCGATGAATCATGACAAACGTTTGAGGTTTATTGTACAACGCACATGTCTAATGTCTATTAATGCTGTTATGAACTGTTATGATTATGATTTTATCAGAGTTTTAGTATTGTACCACATAACTGTGAAAGCAAATAAGTTTCTCTTATGTAATATTTACATACCGACTGTAATTGTATTCATTGCAAGTGTACATTTTGCAAGAATTGATTTTAAATGGTGTTTTACGTCACACTTAACAACCTTTCAGTTATATGGTGTCGGTCAGTTTTTTTAATGGTGGAAGAGAGAACAATGGTTACCCAGGAAGAAACTTCCGATACTACAGGCACGGACAAACTTTGTCACAATACCCGGCTTAGATTCCAACGTGGCTCGACCAGAAGTGAGAGACTGCATAGTTCAAAGCGCGATGCTATTACCATTTGGACACGGAGGCCCTGCAAAAAATGAAAAAAAGCAATCCTTGATTAATAATCTATTTAGGCTTTACAATATATATATATATATATATATATATATATATATATATATATATATATATATATATATATATATATATATATATATATATATATATAATTCAATGTCCTCCAAAGGGAAGTATCGGTATGCGAAAAAAAAACAGTAAAACACTCAATATACAGAAATGTTTGGACCCTTGGCCTTTATCAAGTGAAAGATGACAATATGTATATTAGTTACATAGTATTAAGTCTGCACAATGGCAATGACAAATGGTTTTGGATGTTTATCCTTTAGCAACGACCGCTACCCGCAAATCGGAATCGTATTAGCAATGACCGCTACCCGCAAATCGGAATCCAAATTAGCCTTTAGCTCATATTGTCGTCTTTCAAAGCACACAAATACGGTAGTACAGAATTATATTCCCAACCCTGGATGTATTCGAATCACAAAACATATTCTGATGGGATTTTGCGGACTGATGGTTTTCTTTTTTTATAAAATAAATAAAATCTCTGTGCCATTCATTTTTGTAAGTTGCATTTTTTATTGCTTGAACTTTACACATACGAGAGGTCACTGCACGTGACCCCATAGCGGATTGCGTTAGATCCTCTACACGACACATCAGAGAACGGGGGCAGTGAGAGATCGGTTTTTAATTAGATTGCTCTGGCTGAGAAGGAGTGTGATACCAAAATGGTCACATAATAATCATAATCTCTCTCTCTCTCTCTCTCTCTCTCTCTCTCTCTCTCTCTCTCTCTCTCTCTCTCTCTCTCTCTCTCTCTCTCTCTCTCTCTCTCGCTCTCTCTCTCTCTCTAAATATATATATATATATATATATATATATATATATATATATATATATATATATATATATATATATATATATATATACAGACGGCAATGGACAATGAAACATTTTGTTATACAGCATCTTTTTATCTTTCTACGTTCCTCATTTATTTCATTTGAATTTGACTTTGGACTCACGGCGGGTGTGAACGTTCAACAAGGGATACTTACTCATCCATGGCACCTGATGCCACCTCTGGATTTCCATAGGTCCGTGTTTGTCCAATATCACACGATTTGTTTAAATATCCTGGACATCGTGAATAGTTATACTTTGGTATCTGTGATTTTTATATTTTAGTAGATTAATGCAGTTTTCCATGGAACAAATTGAAAAATAGGAGTTCATATGTTACAGAAGATTTAAATGATTTTGTGAAAATGATAAGTTTCAGTTGTCTTTCCATAAAGCATCTAAGCAAAAGAAATATGAAAAAAATGTCGGTAATTTCCCACAATCCTCAGTGGGGTGAACGGACCTTGTAAGCCAGTCCGAAAAGCTAGCGTAGACGGCAACGCCGCTGTTTCGGAGTTTGGTCATATCCGTATTTTTTTTATTCGTTTTATAAAAAGCTCATGATAAACGTACTACTAACAGCGACATAAAAAATCCATAGGCCGAAGTCTTGTGAACCCATTCTTGACCTGGAAGAGTTTAAATTTTAGGTAAACAAAGCATAAAATTAAAATTAAAATGACTAGAATAATTAATCGTTCCTTCTTGTCACCAAACATAAGAGAGTATCCAGTGGGGAATAAAACGTTTTTTCCTGTGCAGCTTGTCATAACCGAAAAGCGAGTAGAATTATCCGTATGATAATCGAAAGGTTACTCCGCCCCACCATCTTATGTGAATCGGACAACAACTCTAACTGGAACTTGTGTACGTCACGAAATATCAGTAAAAATCACTAATTATTACAGTTTGGGTCTTTTAATTTTTGAAATCTGTAATTCTGTTGACGGAATCCATTAGTGAAACACCGCGATGGATTTATTTGTTTTGTTACGCCACACCAGCTGTTGATGAAGTGCCACGCTTTTTGTCCCGTACTGTTGACGTTTGTCAATGTAGTGAAGGGTCTTTATAATGCCATACCTACCGTAACACTAACCTTAGGTTTATAACCTCACCTACCTGTCTGGAAGACACATAACATGGATGCGATATAACCCGACGAACAAGAGATTGAAGACGCCACAGAATCTAAAAAGAAAAAGCTTTCTACTTGGACATTTCACTAACACAGTCCTGAAATTAACAACCAAGCTATATGGCAAACGTAATGATTTAGGTTTCCTGTTGTCAACTCTCCACATTTAAATAGTAATGTCCCTTTCTCGGCCGAATCGATTGTTTATATATCATAAATGATCCCGATATGCCAGGGCCTGGTCTACATATAAACATTCCATATACAGCGGGCAGTGATAGGTGTTGTTCAATATCGTCTTTTCATATTATGATGATGATTAATTCCTCAATTATTTTATTTTAATTTAAATGTTGACTCAGGGTGGAAGTGATGGATCGACAGGGGATGCTTATTCTTCAATGGTACCTGGTTGCACCTCTGAATTTTCAGAGGTCTCTGTGTGTCTAATTTTCACCAGATTTGTATATTGTCTCGTCAACCTTTTTTTGGTTAATATTATTAGTTATGTAGTGTTCTTGAAGGGGATACGGAAATTTATGGAGTCCATAATAAAAAAAATTGTATTAGTCGAGGCGAAGCCGAGCCTGATAGCCTACAGCTTTTTATTATAGACCCCATATTTTCCATATCCCCTCTAGACGCTACTTAACGAATTTATCCTGTCTATGGGCATTCAAAGGGATTTTTGAGAGCTAAATGATAGGTTTATGAATAATTATAATAAATTTGCAAAAAAGAAAAGAAATTCTTTCAACAATTTTATATTTTTTGGCGTTTAAATCTCCTCTGACCTGGGCGATTTCAGTCGCCATATTTGTTAACACTGTCGTCACCAAAGTGAGGCTCGCCAGAGAGGGATATAAACTATATCCGTCGAGTAGTTGACTGATACAGAATAATGTGGGGTTTATGTAGACCAATCAAAATTCAAGAAATTACCCATACACGGGATAATTTGGTATCTGTGGTAATTAAATTATAGTATAATAAATGAACAAAAAAGATTATATACTTTAAAATTTGTTTTATTAAAATATTTCACAACTCAGAAGTGAGCTACAGTTACACTTCAGTGATAATATCAGTACAAAACTATTGCAATATTTATTTTGAGGTAGCTGAAAATACATCACATTCGTTTATATATTTAATTAACAACAATCCATGTCACACCATCGAGTCTTCGAACAATATATGATCAAATAGTATAACGTTCGGACTATCTTCTAAGTCTATAAGATCATTTTCGAGTTCTTACGTAATCCGTTTTTGGATCCGGATTATCCATGCGCCGATTCAGCTTTGTTATGCTTAGCAATTCCCGGTATGTGTCTTTGCGTCGATCAAGAATTAAAACGCAGTTATATCTGAAGGCCAGATTATTGTCACTAGTCCATTTATTTCATAACCTTTATGAGGTTAACTTCTGAACTCTACACCAGGAAGGAAATATTGTCACATTTTGATTTATTGTATGAAATCAAGCATTTATTTCTTGATAAACACAAAGACACATACCGGAAATCGCTAAGCATAACAAAGTTGAAGCGGCGCAAGAAAAGTCCGGATCCAAAACCGGATTACATAAGAACTCGAAAATGATCTAATGAATGCCACGCCGAAACCAAGATGAGATCACGTAGTTATGTACGAGGTATTGTCGATGCTACAAGAAAAATAATTATTCCGGACGTCAAAATAAGACGCTTTAATAAGTAACTGAATTAAACTGAGATTAACAATTTCCTCTATGGAACCTGAGCTCATGTCTTTGTTTCCCCGAGTTCCGCGTTTTTCCAGTGTCCGCTGTGATGTTTTGTGGGCTTTCTTCAGGAAAAAAAATCGTCATTCGGAAGACTTAATTTTGTTCCGTATTTGATTTCTTGGATATAAGGATATTTTGGCCAAACAGAAATTTGAAATGGAATTCATTTTATATATCCATATACAGTAATACTTCGATGAGTCGAATTTTAAGGGACCACCTAGAAAAGTTTGAGACACCGGGACTTCAACTCATGAATGGCACCGAAAATCATACGATTTTAGTTTCAGAGGTACCTTAATGTACTACGACTACATTGTAATAATAATTGTTCGATATATCTATATAAATGGGCCCAAAAATTGATTCGAAACTTTGTGAAATTCGACTCATAACAGTTCAAATCATATATTATTTATCAGCAGTATATAAATTATTAAGTTATTCGGGACTTTGTCAATACTTCGAAACATTGAGAGAATTTGACTTGTTGAAGTTAGGCTCATCGAAGTTGACCGTAGTTGATATATGACTGATCAGCAGTTTTGACAAAGCATCGCGAAAACAAGACACTGGGCCTCAACAACACGTCAAGCTTTTATAATTTGAAAGGATAATATCCCAGAATGCTTTTACGTTTAATATCAGACGACGAGTAACAT
Source organism: Atrina japonica (assembly GCA_030159075.1). Taxonomy (NCBI): domain Eukaryota; kingdom Metazoa; phylum Mollusca; class Bivalvia; order Pterioida; family Pinnidae; genus Atrina; species Atrina japonica. The sequence continues at coordinate 233,324 of BROG01000850.1, forward strand.
GATATCTATAAAACAATGGAGTCCGTCATTTTATACATAAATAACTTGCTTGAAAACGAAATTACAAAACAACTATTACTAACAGATGAAATTCACGAAATGTCATGTATGAAATAAATACGAAATTATAGAGACGCTAAATAGATGATTGAAATAAATGCTTACAAATGATCTTTGATCTTTAAAACTGAAACTTCTCGAAAAAAAAAAAAAAACAGTATACAAACATATAATTTTTAAATAGTAATACTAAAATGGATGAGGTCAATAATACACTGGGGGACCTTTTATAAGTCTGTTAAATGTAAAGAGAATTTTCCAAAAATTAATACCAACACATTCCGTAGAGTTGAAAGACCACAGTGTTGACATTAAAATATTTAAACGGAGAAATAACAGGTGAACATAGTCAGTATGTGATAAAATTGATTAATGTAATATATTTTGATTGAGTAAAAGTGTATCGAGTTACAGTAAACTATTTGTTTGGTGGTCAAATTTCACAGGTAGATAAAATTTGACTTCGTTCCAGATGTGCAAATCAACGTTCTAAGGCATTTCAGAAGTTCTTAGATATTTATCACAGAGTGTTCTGAATGAATGTAAATGCTAATCTCGAAACAAAACGGAATGTCTTATCGAACACTCTCGAGTATTTCAGAACTTGCTACAGAATATTGGTGGCATACAAATAGCTCAACATGATAGTAGCAATTGTTAAGTAATGTCATCGCTCTGGAAAAAACGCATAGCATGACGATAATGTTAATACAGATTGGATTATTTTTTCCTGGACGGAAATCTTCATCAAATACAAAATTCATCGTACCACAAACGCCACCTGGTGATAGAAATACATAAGTTCACAACAACAGCGACGACGATTCATAGATGGCAAAGTCGAATGTAATCCAACTGCCAGCAAATCAGTTCTTACGCAATTTCTTTGAATGATAAGATTCACTCTGGAAACCAACTTTTGACAAAAACATAGTATTTTTTTGCGTGCGTCGAGTCGAAACAATTCCAGCTTTTCATTGCTATTCTCCGTCAGACATTAATTCGAGAAAAAGTACAGGCACACGCTAAATCGAATTTTTCTACTTGATGGAAATTGCTGGCATTCAACTCCTGATTTCCACAGAAGTCCAGAAGTGCATAACGTTATTTCCAAACTTTTGTCTGTAAGTCCCGAGTTCTCCTCAATCTTCATTGGGACACGAAAATATATCTGAACTACTTATTATTCCCCGTCTCATACTGTCATACATTTGACGGAGAATTAATTTTAGTGGGACAACCCGAAAGTTTCTCTCTAAATCATGCGCATCAAGTAAATATACAGTGAGAGGCTAAGTAATACAAGTATATACTCTTTCCTACAAGACCCAGTGTGTTGGTTATGCCGCTCAAACTGTGATAACGACGGAACAGCTTGTTCACACGTTGATATTCTTTATTATCGTCCATGGCGGACATGTTTACAAATCCGATTTTGTATGCAAGTCCGGAATCTTTTTCCAGATGGAATCTTTCCACCATCAACTTTACAATTGCCGTGGATAGTATAAATGTGTTGATACAGCTTGCAGTGAGACACAGGCATAGTGAAAACACCTGTAAAATTAATAAAGGCAATATAAAAAAGTTTTAACGTAGATATAAAGACTTAATAGGTACAAAAAACAAAAATGCCATTAATTTGGATATAGGCTGCAATGCACAGCATATACCGGAAACGTTAGTTTACGTGTGGTTTCCGCGTGCATATATTTGGGCATCCACGAATCCAGGCCTTTTTTCACAACGGATCCCTGGAGTTTACACTCAGTTTCAGCTTACAAAAACCATCTGAATTTGTGGTTCCCCTAGGTTTCCGAAACGGAAACATTAAGTTTACGCTTAGTTTCGGTCTACTAATAGTATATGGATTCATGGTCTCCCAATTACATTTTCACAACAACTGAAACCGTAGGTTTACGGAAACTATACAGAAAACTTCAACATCAGGTTTCCGCCCATCGTCGTAAAACCACAGTCTGGAATCGTTATGCTCTTTCCTACCGTGGTCCCATGAGACCGAAATCTCTCGTAGCTCAGATACATTGTTCTATTGAGGTCGTCATTATTGTTCTTATGCAATGCAGAAGTTGTTTAAAAGCCTCCATCTGTGGACCAAGTTCCATTTTGTCTAGTGTGTGTTACACGTTTCAGATAGCATGGGTTCAAGCATCGCTGAATCCAAAAGTGTGAATGGGGGAGTCAAAATAAAAACAAACAAACAACGTCTCGTTCAAGAGACAACAGGATCATGAAATTCTCCCCCTTTTTCTTCCTTTTTACAGATGACAGGCTACATAAATAGTTTGTTTTGTGCATACGGACAGAATATCAGGGTGTCCTGTGACGCAGTCGGTGACTCTCAACATAAAATGTAGAAACCCATTAAAATCGGATTCGGAAATATTTACAAAATAAAATTAAGTCAGCGAGTAAACAATTATTTTATCAGATCCTGGGGATTTTGTTTGTGAGAAACATGGCGAATTCGCCTTACAGAGATTTTATATTACAACAGATCGTATCGTTACTTTAGCTTGAGTGCAATATAGATTTTAATATACATGTTTTGCCGAGAGATTTGGAGTCACGAGTACTTTAACTTATCTATGTAGATAATAACTGAATAGTGTCCTTTTCATATCAAAATAATATAATTGAAACAGATAATTTTTAAGCTGTCTATAAAAGTAAGAGTAATCCTTATCGCAGACTAATTCTATGCTTAACGTATGTCCTGTTTTAAGCGATCAATGTTTGAAGCCCGCGGCATTTTGACCTTGTCATTATAAATATAGACATCATCATCATCATCATCATCATCATAAAACAACAACAACAACAATAAAGGTAGGAATATTAAAATCACAGATACAAACATATTAATCTTCAGGACAATATACAAATCTGGTGAACACGGACCTCTGGATCTCCAGGAGTGGGATCAGGTGTCATGGAGGGGTAAGCATATCCATCTCCTGTGACCGGTCACACCCGCCGCGTGCCCATATAACTGATTCATCGTCGTCCAATAATTTAATCACACAGGATTTTCTACATATAGTACCAGAAAATCAACCAATTGGACTACAATGCCAGCACTAAGTTCAAATAGGTTTATTGAACCTTTACTGGTTACGTGCGAAGCATGGGAAATGTATTTGCGCGCCTACGGTCAAATCTGTCATTGACATTTGAAACGTTTGATAAATGAAAGAGGAAAGTGATATCGCATATTAACATTTCCGGCCACAGTATTTCATTGTCTCCTCTGTGTTAATTTAGAATGCGTTCATATCAGGCCATACTTTCTAATTTACTCAAATCTGAGAAATATCGTATAAGCAGAAATATTTATGAGGATTCAGTTTCGACATTATTAGCGAAATTGTTGAGATCGCTAAAATTAAATATCACTAACATTCATTCCTTATGGTAGTTAACAGTTACTTTTTTAATCATAAAATCGCTATAATAACTGCTCGTTCGTTTGTTTGTTTGTTTGTTGTTGTTTAACGTCCCACTCAAGAATATTTCACTCATATGGAGACGTCACCAAATGCAGGTGAAGGGCTTCAAATTTTGGCATACACTCGGCACTTACGGTCATTGAGCAGTGAGGGTTCAATAACGTGCCAACACCTACTGTGACGGGAGACCTCCAGTTAAAATCATATACCATATTTTAGGACAAATCGCTTAATTTGCGGCGTATAAATTTGTCAATATCAGTACATGTATACTCAATGTACAAGGTAATGCATGCACAAATGACCAAGGGGGAGAGAAATAATGTACTTACCGGTAGATTGTATGTGGTGTTCCAATTCTCATAAGGATGATTTATTAAGAATGTTGCGAGTGTCGTAGATGACAGAACGAGACCACTGGAGAAAAAAGCTGGAAACAGTCTGCTCTGAGCTCGGCCAAACCATATCCTTGGGATGTTTAGAAACATTATTAAGCCTGGGAAATAAGATATACAGATTAAACATACATGTATTAAAGTACAAATGAAGAAATACAAATAGATAATCTAAACTCCAAGTCCATTAGAATACGACAAGTTAGATATACAAATGGTCTCAACATGAAGAACAATTGTGAATCCCAAACGGGATTGAAACCAGGTGGCCAGAAATGATATGTGTGTGTAGGATGTGTTGTACAATATACTGCAAACCATTACTGTGGACTCAGGTGTGACCGGGTGAACAGAGGATGCTTACACCTCCATGGCACCTGATTCCATTTCTTGATTTCAATATCACCAGATTTGTATATGTATCCAGGACACCCTGAAGACTTATACTTTGGTATCTCAGATTTTTATATTTCAAATAATCTAGAATTAAGCTTCCGGAGGGAAGAGAGTTCGAGAGGAACAATCTAGTGGAAAAGGTAAAAGTTAAGTTTCCAGTATAATGTCCTGGACATTCTATTGATTTATGCTTTGGTATCTGAGGTTTTTATATATAAAGCCATACCTAAACTTTGTATGGATTGTTTTTTCTACCAGCGCTCGGCATACAACGGGAAAGTCACGAGTCTTAAACCTGAGGTCCAGAGTCACGGCAGCGTCAGTCCATAGCGCAGGTCAAAAGTTGTTAAATTTCACCAAATGCCAGCGACATCCCAGTATAAGTATTGATGTGAAATAAAGTTTAACTACATTAGCGTAAGTCCATAGCACAGGTTAAAATTTGTTAAATTTCACCAACAGTGACATTCCTATTTAAATACTGATATAAAATAAAGTTCAACTTTACGTATCTACAGTAAAACCCGGATATATTGAACTCGAGCTCGAGGGGAATGAATTTTTCTTTGAAATAAACAGGTTTTCAAAATAGCAGTGTTATACTGGTAATGAATAAATTCACAACCATTTCAATGTCACAGAGTTTAACATAAGTGAGTTCCAATTATTGTTGTTGTTGTTGTTATTGTTGTTGTTATTGTTGTTATTATTGTTGTTGTTGTTATTATTGTAGTTGTTGTTGTTGTTATTGTTGTTGTTGTTGTTATTGTTGTTATTGTTATTATTATTATTATTGTTGTTGTTGTTGTTATTGTTGTTGTTGTTATTGTTGTTGTTGTATTGTTGTTGTTGTTGTTGTTGTTATTATTGTTGTTATTGTTATTGTTGTTGTTATTGTTGTTGTTGTTGTTGTTGTTGTTGTTATATATATATCCCATAGGTATAAATTCGTATAACAAAATTTACCGGCAAAAATCGTAATCCATATCTGAGCTCCAAAATGTGCGGCGAAGCTTCCCAAATGTAAAAAGTTGGTTAGATTTGGCTTGTCCTGGAGTTTCCATTGGTTCCCCGATATCGGCAATGTCATGACCAGTAGAGACAACATTCCAGCAAATATCTGCATCTGCTTCATACTGCGTAAAAAGGTGTAATTATTATAATTAATGATGTCATTCATTCATTATTGAAAATGAATAGGCCTTCAAATGTAGTCTTGTTCTAATTTTCAATTTACCAAAATCGGAAATTAGTAAACGACACTTATATACATGTACCCTGATGAATGTTTCCTGTAGGAAAAAATGTTATTTCTCCAAACTTTAAACTTTTAAACGGAGACATTCGTATTTTCGAGTATTATTATTATTTGGGGTGGGTGGACCTTAACTTTAAGAAATGTGGCTCATTATAGATGTTCATATGTATCCTAAAGTTCAATACAATTTTGAAATGAAATTTCCAAACTGAGCTGTAATGAGAATTATAATGATAATAACATTGATGATGATGATGATGGTTTTCATTATTCTTATTATCACTATTATATTTCTTTAAGATAATTACAACAAATATATAAACGTAATAATGTCATCTGCTCACTTTTGAATTTAGAATTTAAAATTGAGATCATGACTACTAATATTTTTTTTTAATTTTCAAAGTTAGCAAAAGATCCTATTTAAAATACTACAATTAATTAGTATGCTATTGTTTTTCCACTACCTACAAATTAAACTAAATAACACAGAATATTTGTTACGAAAGAAAGTGAAAAAAATTTAAAATAAAACATTTAAAGTTCATTTTATCAATAAAAAACAAAGAAAATTTAACAACACTCACGTGATAAAAGGAATTGTGACTTTTCGCATTATCATCATCATTTTGACTTCAGTTTTTCAATTACTTGAACTGTCGGTATATATCTCAATACTTGTCTTTTCAGCAATACTACTATTCACGTTTTGATTTTCTGCCAGGTGTATTAGCCACTATATATAGAGAGAGCATAGAAATAACCTTGACCTTTCTAGTCTAGTGCATAATTGACGTTTGTCGTTTTCCAGTAGTTTCCTGTGGCTTCGTTTCGTGACGGATGAAGGCCGCCGTATGTGTGAAACGTATTTTTATCAACTGGTTGATATATTTCTATTCTGGTGATAGAAATTCTATACATCAATTACAAACGTTTATCAAAATTCCAGAAAGATTAACTGTAGGAATTAAGAATAAATTAATCTCAACTCTTGTCGGTGTGCGGGCTACGTGACAAAATTCGCACTCTCGGAATGTTTTACATATTTTGACCTTCCAAATGAAATGTATATACGTCATAACGTCAATCAGTACATCTACCTGCACGAGAGCACGCGCGTGAAGATTTCGTAATGCACACTTCATTGCTATTCAGCGGTGAATGAAAACCCTATCTCTTGGCAATCTCCAACTGGATTATTTACAATCCCTTTCACTTTCCTTTGATCATCGTGTTTTGTGAAAGTAACAGCCGCGTGCATTAGTCAGCTGTTAAATATCAAAACGTACGTGTCGGTAGCGGCTAGATGACACTTCATTTGTTTGGTGAAAACTCCATCAATATGAATTACAAGAAAGGAGTGTGAAAGACAGTCATCGTTGTATACATTTCAAAATACACTTTAATCAAATATATTTGATAAAATTTACAAATATAAAGGATGATGCAATGTTCCTGATATCTGAATTTCTGCATTTAAAGAAATATAATAACAAATGTACAATTTTTTTCTAAACAAAAAACAAAATCACAAATATCATTTCATATATTTTCGATTTTGATTGTTAAGATACACTTTTCATTTTGTCGTTCTCAAAATTTTTAATTTTTAGAAAATCTGAATAATCATTGAATATATGGAAGCTTTGCTAAAATTGAAAGAGACATATATTACTAATAATTATACTAGAAAAAATATGATATGCATCTACAAGTCAAATTGTTTTATTTTTTTTTCATGGCTAATCATTGACCTGTAATATCGACTTCCTTTATTTTATCCTCTGTCAGATTGAAATGGAATATCTAAATTCTTTGACCCATAAACTGACTTTGCCCGGTCAGGAACGGCGTTTTTGATAGCGAAATAGTGTCAAAGATTTGCTACTTTACATGTAACATAACACGTCAAATTGAACACTTCCAACTGATGTCATGTACACCTTTTTTGCCTATTGACTGGCGTGTGTCTTTGACTTTTGGTTAATTTATCAAATTACAATGTCGTTTTTAGAAGCATTATATATTTATATCTATTTAAATCAGTCATCATATCTGAAATTAAATGACATTCCATTATATATATATATATATATATATATATATATATATATATATATATATATATATATATATATATATATACATGTGTGTGTGCGTGTGTGTCTGTGTGTGTGTGCGTGCGTGCGTGTGTTTGTGTGTTCACGAAATTCATGCCATCACATAGTCAGCCTGAGTTCTGGAGAATTGAAAATTGTGATACATGTACACGTAATTCTCTTAATCTCGTAATTTAACAACGAATTCGTCCAAATAATCAATATGCTAAAAGGCATCGGGACTTTATTCTAAACATGCAACCAAAAAAGAGAAGTGGGATAGCTAAAAGTCATAAATGATCCGTGTTCAAGACATAAACCTGGCACTCAAATTTGAAATTCGCCAGATTTCATGTAAGAAAATACATTTAACAAACTCTTATATTTTGTTATAAACAATACTTCAGTTACCATAGAGTGAGGATAAGTATTAAATCGCAACATCCTTAACTTCATGACACATGTGATCAACAATCACTTTCATTTAGATAATGTACATATTTCGTCTAAATATATATTCGCTATAGCCATATTTTGTTCTGATCATAATGTACAGAGTTAAGGGTCTTGAAATTTGCATCTATTCGCTACAACCATATTTTTATTCTGATCTTAAAGTACAGAGTTAATGGTCTTGAAATTTACATCTGTTCGCTATAACCATATTTTGTTCTGATCTAAATGTTCAGAGTTAAGGGTCTAGAAATTAACATCTATTCGCTATAACCATACCTTAACCATTCAGATCAAGGTCAGTAAGAAGTCAAGAGAAAGTTATGTTTATATCTGTGATAAGTTTTATGATAGCAGTTTCGTATTGTCACGTATTGAAGTTATTAATACATGGTTCAGTTTAAATTGTCCTATAGATAAGTTGACTATTTGGGGAATTCAAATTTAAAGATCAACCATATTTTCTAACCATTTACGGAAATGAATGAAATTTATATGACCCTTGAAATTCTATATCTTATACATGGAACAATAAATTACCGGAGAGTAAAGTACGTGAACAGGTATTTTTGTAAAACGGAAAATGGACAATCCTCGCTATCATACATCACGTACTCATAAACTCGTAGATTGTAACTTTTTGTTTTTATTTCTATCATTATATATGGCATATCTAAAACCCGAATTATATATATATATATATGTGTGTGTGTGTGTATGTGTGTGTGTGTGTGTGTGTGTGTGTGTGTCTGTGTGTGTGTGTCTGTGTGTGTACCTGTGTGTGTCTCTCTCTCTATCTTGTGTGTGTGTGTGGAATCGTTCGTTTTTTTGTTCATTGGACTTTATATCAATACTATAAACATAATGCCAAAAGTTTCTGTCGAGGTCCAAATCAAAATGAAATTATATATTCTTAAGAGAAAGTGGTACCATACTCGGTCAAATTAATTTTTAAATAACTGCAGATGCCCTTAGTTGTGGTAGGGGTGCCACAATATTGACCAGTGCTATGTAAGAATGTGTAATCAGCGAGTTATTTTTAATGTATCAGGTCATACGTGATTTGACAATTCGTTTTGAAGTCTCAAGGGAGCGCCACGGGAGCTTCACTTCCAAACATCGGTCTAAACCAAACATCCTGTTAAAGCTGTGGCCGCTTATGACATGAAAGGAAAAACCCGGTTGATTTCCCAATTGCCTGTTACTAAAGCTGTGGTCCCGCTTATGCTTTTCACCAACATTGTCCTCGGAAAGGAAGTATGTGAAATGGTTACCAACCCGGATACGCTCCTGTTCGGACTGAGACAGTCAAAACCGAGGTCCCGTGTCAAAGTGTCTGCACGTTAAAGCACTGCTCAATTATTAGGCCTAGACCGGCATTGGTGACGCATATGAGTGAAAGATATGGGACGTTAAACAACAATAAACAAACAAACAAACTAGACGCTATATGCAAAACAGCACGTGGTAACCCACTACTACGGCAATTGCCATGGAAAGGTCAAGATTGGAATCTTTCTCAACATATATCAAATGAGACGTTATAGAACTTTGCTGATGTAAGCTAGCTTAATTGTTAAACAAGCGTGTACAACATATGTACATTTCATATACAGAGGCAAACTACTTACTGATAATTAACTGAGGATAAACTGGAATAAATTATTAATGTCAACATTTCGTTAATTTTAATATCGATATAATGATTTTGTTTGCAATTGCAGTGTTTCAAAGAGTGAAATGACTGTAAGACGGTGGTTGTTGATTCGTTTGTACCAATTATGACTGAATTATGATTTTTTCCTCCATTATATAATTTGATTTAACCTGATGTCACTTCTAGATTTTCAGATGTCTGTGTATGTCCAATTTTCATACTGTCTATTTGTAAACTGTCTCATGGTCCGTCTTTCGGTTAATACTTTGGTATCTGAGGTTTTTATCCTTTTCATGTTCCTTTGTAATATAAACAATTTCAGATACCAAAGTATAAATCAATAGAATGTCCAGGACATAGATACAAATCCGGTAAAATGGACAAACATGGACCTCTGGAAACCAAGAGGTGGGATCAGGTGCCATGGAATAGTAAGCATCCCCTGTCGACCGGTCACACCCGCCGTGAGTCCACAGTCAAGTCCAATGAAACACGTGAGGAGTGTATCCTCGTCACAATTGGTACAGACGTCTCAACAACCGCCAACGAAAAGGCAACTCAATCAAACAAGAGTACTGAATCACTACGTTGTTAGGAATAAGGGGATTTGGTTATCTTAAGATTATATAAACCGCCACTGGAGCGTCTTGATGTTTACAGTATATTTATTGATTGTTGTAAAATAGAAATGGAAAGTGTACCAAAACTTGTAAATCTTCACACAGCTATCACGCAGCACTTAGACTGTTTCAACATGAAATATTTAAGTCATAATGAAGTTTTCAATCTCATCGAGAACTTAGAGTTGAAATCATTCCTGTCCAAAGTGCAATAATCACATTACTGTTCGCCTCAGAAGTTTATCAAAACAGCGTAAGTTTCAAGTCAATTCACCCTAAGAAAAAAAACCCTACCCTCCCTAATCTCAAGTTTTTATGACATATTTGCACATTATCAAATTATTTCTTGATAGTTGAGGAATCTTTTACTATCTACATTTACAAAGAATACATTATTTCAAGTACAATAATAACTTAGGTTTACGTACTGTCTCTGGTTTGTAATAAAACCAATTTTTATTCATGTCAATTTCAATATCAATCAATCCATTTCAATATCCACTTTGTCGTGTTCTAATGGGCTTGAAATTTCTTTTATCCATTGGTACTACATAAAATAAACACATGAATCGGGAAATAGCCAATGGAATGCAATATAGTACATGTAATTCAAATTAAGAATGTGCTGGAGGTCATGTGAAACTGCACGCACACACAATGATAGAAGGATTATGAATGATAATACATAATCCCAGCAAACAGCATTTCGGTGACGGTATAAAATCACAGATACCAAAGATTAAATCTTCGGGGTGTCCAGGATACATATTCAAATCTGATGAATATTGGACAAGCACGGATCTCTGGACATCCAGAGATTCGATCAGGTGCATTGGAGGAGTAAGCTTTCCCTGTAGTCCGGTTAGACCCGCCGCGAGTTACAGTCAAATTCAAATGACCCATTATAGTCTTCTGTTTACAGTTGTTAATTTTAGATGGGTTTGGCAATACTTTGGAGTTACGTATTTGACCTTGTATGACATCACTTTCCCTATATATCTATTTCAAATTCAAGTTTTTATTGACGGAAACCATCGTCCTGAACATTTGTTTTGGATATTTCTTTCTTTTGTATTACGGTAACCTTGGTATTACGGCAGTAAACATTACATAAATTAAACATAACTCAAATACTATACCGTAGTTTGTAAACTTTATAATATTCAAAAACTGAAAAGACGACCAAACACTCTGCAGTGCCAATCAACAGTACTCTCTCTCTCTCTCTCTCTCTCTCTCTCTCTCTCTCTCTCTCTCTCTCTCTCTCTCTCTCTCTCTCTCTCTCTCTCTCTCTCTCTCTCTCTCCATGTACGTCATATTAGCTCTCTCTCTCTCTCTCTCTCTCTCTCTCTCTCTCTCTCTCTATATATATATATATATATATATATATCCATGTACGTCATATTAGATCTACGCAATAATAATAATAATAATAATAATAATAATAATAATAATAATAAATAATAATAATAATAATAATAAACAACTTTTCTTACCAGTTTAAAGAGAACAGTAAATTCTTTCAAAATTTCTACATTGTTTTTATTTCATGTTCTTCAACATAAGTGACGCTACACCAAGGTTCGGGATGAGCAATCCAATAAACTAATTAAAAAGCTTGTTTCAGTTTTGGTAAAAGAAAAGGGATGAAAATCATTAACGGCGAACACCGAGATACCCAGATGTTTTTATGATATTAGACTTATCCTAGAACACAATAGGGCGATTAGTAGAACCCTATCTTTTATTGTAGTTTCTCATAAAAGTGTCAGACATTTCAAAATATAAAATACAGAATATTTATTTACGACGTTTGTTGCCGACACTCTACTTAACCCTTTCAACCCTACATACCATAATAGACTGGTCTAAATTATACAAAAGAGCATACCACTCCGATATTCAGGGGTGAAAGTGTTTATCAAAAATGAGAAAATGAAAAAATCAAAATAAACATGATGAACACTAAAGTCATGGACTTAAAACTGAACAAAGGACCTTCATGAAACACCTGGCTTAGGTGCCTAACACCTACAACTATATAGTTCAATAGGAAAACTAGTAAAGCAGTCTTATTACAAAAAAAGGATTAAATCTGGATAAAAGATGGACAGATAGAAATATATCAATTAAATACTGTTGGTTGTTGTTCTATTGTAGTTTAACGTCCCACTCAAGAATCTTTCACTCATATGGAGACGTCACCTATGTCGGTGAAGAGCTCTACTAACTTTTCATCATCTTCGTGGTGTTTATGGGGATGGTTTTCCGGCAAATAATCGGCATTCCAATGGGTACCAATTGTGCCCATCTTCTGGATGACATCTTTTTGTATTCGTGTGAATATTCTAAAGTCTCTGCTGGGGAACTTTTCCATTATGACGTCACAGTTAAATGATCCGTCAAACACTTGCATGATTAAGACGTCACAATCGAATGACGTCGAAAAGCGCATGGACAGCCAGGATAAATACTGTTTTGACTAGGGTTGTCAACGAGTAACTCGTCAGAAGGTCCGATTATCGAATACCAAAATCAGTACTCGGTTACTCGAACATAATTTTAAAATCAAGTGTATTTTGCATTTTTGAAATATTTAGAAATACCAATGATTGTCCAACTAATTTGACCCACCGTCTGTCCGCGTTAGATACCCTGTTTGTAGAACAATTAGTGTTTTTATACCTGTCACATGGGTGGTTATATCCAGCAGTAGTTGTTTGTATTTTATATCAGGGAGATATACACATATAATGAATTGTTTTGAGTATGAGATAAGTTTGTCTATAATGTCGTTAAAAGATATGTTAAGCATAATAGCTGGTTAAACTAAAAAAATGCCACCAATTACACCTGAAATTAAGAAAACAACTTTATGTATATATAGTTATATGAAAACATTTCGCTGAATATAATGATACATTGATGAATCCAGGTAGAGTACCAGGGTTCATAACCCATTTAGAGTTTGCTTAATTAAGTAAAAGCAAAACATTGAAATATTATCGAGAACCAAATATCCGAATCTTCTAGAATTGGCTCTTGATCGACTTACGCCCGCTGAATCCATCATTCTAAATATTGACCAAGCTACCAATGTGGTGTTTTAGAAAGGTCCCTCCTTTATGTAGTGTCCGGAAGCTATAGAATGACCCACAGAGCTTTTAAGATTAACCATTTTTTCGAATGTAAGATAAAGTGACCGAGTAACCGAGAACTCGAACGGAAAAACATTCGGTTAACCGATTAATAGAAATTTACCTTTTTGACAAGCCTAATATATATGTATGTATAGTGAAACCTGTATATAGGGGCCACACAAGAGACCAGAAAGTATTTACCTTTAGGTGTAGTTGACCCTTATACACAGGTTCAATTTAGTTGAAGTATGCAGTCAAGGGACTTGAAAAAGTTGGCCCTTATAAACAGGTAATCCTTATATAGAGGTGGCCGCTATAGCAAGTTTTATTGTATATACTGTTTATGTGATTTAGATTTCATCAGCTGAGCTCCAATTTAAAATAGATTTTCTAAAATAATTAATTGGTACCGAAATACTAGTTACTGGCTACGTGTATATCCTAATGTCCCATATTGTCCATTGCCATTGGCTAAGACCCAAAAATACCAAAGATATAAATTTGAAAACGGGACAGTCATCAATTTCAAAACAAAACTTTTCATGTCAGACTTAAAAATAACTTCCAAAATCTTATTTAATGTGTCATTAATAAAAACAATTACCGATAACTTTATCAGTTTTTTATCACTTTAATATAAAATTACCGTATGATACCAAAAAACTAGTTACTGGGTTATCGATAATTTAATGGGCGATAAGATAAAATTACAATTTTACATAGACGCGTCTGATACTCGTAAACAAATTTCAGTTCCGCAAACACATTGCCAGGATATAGGTATAAATCTGGTAAAAAAAATTGACAAAAACGGACCTCTTGAAATCAAGGGATCAGGTGCCATGGAGGAGTAAGCATCCCCTGTCGCCCGGTCACACCCGCCGTGAATCCACAGTCAAATTAAAATGAAATACGTGAGGAACGAATCCTCGTCATAATTGGTACAGACGTCTCAACAACCGCCATCAAACAGGTAACTCAACATTTCACTTAGTGAAACAGAGTAATCGCAAACAAGACTATTATACCGACCGTAAAATTTGCGCAACGTTATAGCATTTATCAGTTGGTCTATTCGAACTGATAAAACTTCTTGAAAATATTAATGAAAGTTCCCTTGACTCAGATTTATTGAATGCGTCTTAATGGCGGACAAGAGCATGGTACATGTAATTAATTCCACTTCCTGTGTTACTATAACATAGATATTAGACAAAGGTTAACATTTTCTCGTACACTTTCGATGTAAGTTTTTATTGACAAATACGCATAATCGTGAGTGACAGATAAGTCATTGATTACTCTACAATTTTTAATTCATAAAATAAATATTTAAAATGATATGATACGGACATCTGTCTGCACATTACGTAATTTTGACTTGTGAATAGATTGCCTGTTGTATCGATAAGAAGGAAGTCCTTGTTACTCATTCATGCGATGATAAGTTATCCGTCAACGACTACAGCCCCGTGCCAAAAGTGAATCAACTAAATACATTTTCCCGTAGCTTTCTATGCTAAATCATTTTTTGAAAATGATTGGTTTAACTTATGTACTCAATGAAACACTGTACTTTTGCACATGGAGGTCTATGGACTATCTTTCTAAACTGGTTTTGAATTTGTCGGTTTCTTTTCATGAACTGCATTTTTTTTTTTAGTAAGTCACAACATAAAAAATCAAGATACCAAAGTACTAATCTTCAAGATATCTAGGATATATATACAATTCTGGTTAACATTGGACAAACACGGGTCTCTGGAAATCAAGAGGTGGAATCAGGTGCCATGGAGGAGTAAGCATCCCCTGTTGGCCGGTCACACCAGCGACATTTACAGCGTCATTTCCATCTTTATTCATAGTAAGGTTTGTCAACAAAATACTTACTGCAAAAAAAAACTGTTGCTTCTCAGAAATAAAGTTTCAAAGGCGTTTAAAACTAATATCAGATGATGATGATATATATGATGATATATATATATATATATATATATATATATATATATATATATATATATATATATATATCAGGTACTATATATATATATATATATATATATATATATATACATATAAACCCATTATCAGGTACTACAATGGGTTTATATATACCAGCCAATTATTTCATACTGAAATAGTAATTCTCTCAGATAGCACAATTTAAATTTTAAATTTCTGAAAGTTAAGATATTCAGTTTACAGAGGATACCCTTAGACGGATTGGGCAATACATTTATATTTATCATTTGGCCTTGTATGATACCACTTTTTCTTTCGGAAATAAATATACATTTATATAAAATTCGAGTTAAACTGATGAAGTCTTATTGACAGAAACGACCATTATCTTGAGCTTTTGGTTGGGACTCTTTTGTAAATCTACGACTTTGGTTTTGTTAACAATAACTATATCAGTGTAATTACAGGACGTGCATTTTCTATTCATATTTCAGTACCATTCCCAATATTTACTTCATATTATAAACATAATGCCAAAGTTATAATGCTCATGACGATCGTTTCTCAATTAGACTTCATCAGTTGAGCTCCAATTTAAAATATATATGTATTTTCTAAAGAGAAAGTAGTATCATACAAGGCCAAATAATAAATCTAAAAGTATAGATGAAATCCGTCTAAGAGTAACCACTGCAAAAAGTTGACTATCTTAGCTTTAGACAACTTTAGAATTTAAATGGTGTTATCAGTGCCAAATATTACTTTAGTATAAGATTATCAGCTGGTACCGAAATACCAGAAGTTGTAATTCCTTGCTCGTATCTCGGTATCTAATGTTGGTAACTTTTTGATATAAAACTGAAAACATAAAAAGTCCCGAATGTATTGATATAATTGTCCTTTTGAAGATGAAGATATTTTGTTAAAACATTTATCTAAGGGTCGATTTTTCACTAGCTTAAAAAGTTTACAAAAATATTACGATTTTCCCAGACCGATTCTTTATTAAATTCCAATGTTTCTGAAGCAGAATTCAAAACACTGCTGATATTTATATCAAATACAGACAATTTTGTTTCCATATTGATGAAACTTTCTCTATACACATTTACAATAGCAAAAAGTACTTTTCTGCCTTGATTTTCTACTCAGTTTCTTCGTGTTTGTCAATGCATTGAAAGTCATTAATATACCTCCATGATGAAGTTAATATAAGAATCTTTTTCACACCATGTCTCGTTATTTGTTCGTTAGTTAGTTAAGACCTTGCACCTCACAAAAATTTTACCAAGATTATGAAAAATACATATTACGTCATACATATTACGTCATACATATTACGTCACTAATTACAAGAATCAAAGAAAGTCCCCTTTTCCATGGTCCTCCAAATTTTTTTTTTGGGGGGGTAACATTTGAGTTGTGGTGCAACGGAAAGTCTTTCCGTCCGTTACTTACAAAAATTCCTGTTCCGATAAGAAGTATAATGAATAAGTTCCAATGGATATCCGGAACTCCCAATTCCATTAGGATACGACAAATTTGATACCAAAACGGTCTCACCACGAAGGACATTTGCGAATCCAAAACGAGGTGAGATCAGGGCCTGGCACCATAAAACTTAAGAATTACTTAAGTTTAAACATTTTACTCAACTTTGGCTAATCCTGTAATCTGATTGGCTGAGCAGGCCAAGTTGAGAATATTCTCAGACTTGAGTGAATTCTCAAATTTTATGGTGCCGGGCCCAGGTGTCCGGAAGGTGTCAGCGTCCCATGTTAGCTTGCAACAACCGTCGCAAATGTCCCATGGGAACCTCTCGAGTTCTCTGAAAAGGTCAAGTTCGGTGAAAAGGTCAAGGTCGGTGAAAAGGTAAGATATAACAACGGCCTCAACACAAAGAACAATTGCGAATCCCAAACGGGGTGGGACCAGGTGTCCGGAAGGAGTTGGCGTGCAACACTCGGTGGGAAAAAATCTGATTGAAAACCAATGTCTCTATCGATATGCAAAGTGCATGTTTAAAGCTCCTTGTTGTCCTTACATCACTCTTTTGGCTTTGTATGTAAGCAAAGCATTCAATGTTTCTTTGTCCAATAAAGGTCTGTTGTGTGTTTGAATCTTACCAAATGTGGAAAATATTCTTTCGCAGTTTGAGTTGCTATTGTGCAAATAGCACCATGAACGCGCTGAATTTCCCAGATGAGGGAAATGTGGAGGGTGCCAGGTGTTATTGCACTTTTATTTGCTACAAAATCCCCAGAAACTATCAATTCTCTTATACAATGCATTATCTGGAGATCTGGAGATCTGCTAATAACTCGAATTCACGAATTTTCTCTTCCTGTTGATAAAGTTTCTTTAATGGTAAGATAGCGGGAAAACCGTTGTTCCATTTGTAATATGATAGATGGCTTGATGTCATCTCTTCTTTTAGGAATAAGGAACTCCGGGATTCTTTTTATAACCGGGTGCTGGAAGGGAAAAACTGGTCGTTGCATTATAAGCGGATTCCATATATTTAAAATATATTGTGTAACGATTCCGTTTGTTTGACCACATTCCCTGGTATATCTCAATACGATGTGTAGCACAGGATGAGTCGATGTTTTGTGCGTTGGTGCTGCAGGGAGTCCCACTAGCTGGTTCAGAAGTTCCGTTACGCAACCTAAGAATGTTTTGCTGTACTGCAAATCTAGCTGCTCTGCGCTGCTCGGATACTTCCATTCATCAGATATTTTCGGTACCAGCCGATTATTTTATACTAAAGTAATATTTCGCTCTGATACCAGCATTTAAATATAACTTCTCAAAATCTAAGATGTTCGTTTTTACAGGGACTAGACTACTCTTAGATGGCTTTGGAAATATATTTAGATATATAATCTGACCTTGTATGATACCACTTTTTATTTCGGAAATACAGTTGAACCTCGCTTAAAGACAACCTCGTTTATGAGACCATTTCACTTTTCAGACTATTAATTTCCAGTCTCTTGGTGAGTAGTTTATAAGTAACGTGAGAAAAATGTTAAATGGGCATTATCTCTGTTTGCCAAAAACAATTATTTCTATTTTTTCTAATTTTACTACTTGTGCTTTAAACACAATTACAAATAAGAGCTATAAATAGATAGGAAAATATTATAGTCACCCTGTAGTTTTGTGAAAATGAAAGTGTTATGCATATACAAGAGGTCAGGTCCCCAGAGTGTTAATAAAGCATATACAAACAAGTAAGGTTGAATACAATCAAAGTGGCAAAATAGGTAAAGACTGACAAGCAATTAATTACAAAATTATTTTAAAATTTAAGTTTTATTATTTTATATTAATATTATTTACATATTTATTTTATATTTTATATTATTTTAATTATATATAACATACATATATATATATATATATATATATATATATATATATATATATACATGTATATATATATATATATATCCAATAAAATCCAATGTCCTCCAAAGGGAAGTATAGTTATGCGAAAAAACAATAAAAACACCCAATATTCACAAATTTTCAGCCCCTTGACCTTTATCAAGTGAAAGACGTCAATAATGATATAGATATAATATAGGGAATTTTTATTTTTTGGGGGGGGTGGGGTGGTGGGGGTGTTTTTGTTTTTGTTTTTGCTTTTTTTTTTCTTTTTTTTTTTGGAAAAAAAAAGCACAGCCAATGACCCTTTAATGCAAAAATGAAAATAAGTGTCTGCACACGACACGCTGTGAAGACCCTGAGCATCTTTAAAACGCGGACATAGTTTACTAGTACACATTCCGCACCCAACATCACATGACTGTAAAACGTGCACCCATCGTACATCGTCTTATCTGCACAAAATTTGAAAGTATACAATTTATTTTCTTCGTTTCGTTTCACCTTTCGCCCCTGTCTGCACATTATGTAAAATTAATTCAATTTTGTTTGATGTAAACGTAAATGTTTATCATATTTGTTCAGTTTTTCGTATCCAGGTTTTACCTGACGTATTTATGCATTTCCAAACACGGAATGAACTTTGCCTTTATAATACTGGGTTATTGTATCTAGAGAAAAGACGTATTTCGCGACTCATGAACCCATGAGTCACATTTAGACTCAACCAAATCAATAAACTCTATGGTTCATTGTCATAATTCGGGGGTAAACAAGTTAATATCGAATGTAAAATTATTTTGAAATTTGGATTCTAAATTTAACACTCCTGATTTCTGACAGTGGATTTTACCATTCTTTGAAATGGATGAGTCCACATGTGGCAACAGGGATCAATGGGTCAATATTACCAGTCCTTTCTTTGTTAGATAATTTTCGAATACGATCATACGTGTCCATGACGAAATAGCTATAGGAAATATATTTTGTAGATGTAAATACATATATGTAAACAACATGATGACGTAATATGTTGTTTACTCGGATAAAAACACTGTGAAATTGACGATATATGCCTGTTCAACCATGCGTGTAATAACATCTACAAGCAAAATGTTCAAAGATAGTTTTATTTATTTATTTATTTATGAATTTACATATTTATTTATCACTTATTTATTTATCTATTTCTTTTGCTAATTATTTAGATTTATCTATCATTCAGTTATTTTTTTTCATTTATTTATACGCATTTATTTATGAATTACTATTTATTTCATGTTTGTTTTTGATATAATTTTTTTTTTTTTTTCTTGTTTGTTTGCGGTGTTTTTTTGTTAAATAGTATTAAAAGAAAACTTGTGGAAATTAAGATAGATTGATAAAAAAAATTAAAGCAAAATTTAAAATTAAAATATTAGCAGAGCGTGGTTTCGATCCACGGACCTCTGGGTTATGGGCCCAGCACGCTTCCACTGCGCCACTCTGCTTATTATTTATGTTGAAGTTAATGTAGTACAAATAATATACTCCACGGAAAAAAAATCGATATCATCGCGAGATTTTGCGATATTTCAAACATGGAGTCTGTTGGGGACGATAACACATCCGTAAAGTGATATGTCTTACAAGAACCAGATGATGGATGGCTTGACATAGTTTAAAAGTTGACCTGCATGTATGAATTTAACTTAATTTTTAGGCGTTACGTTCTTTAACCGAATCTATGTGCATCAGCTGTCGCAAAATCGTGCCAAACTGTCTGAACTCTATCAATGACGCCTGTCGACAGTGATGTGTTGTCATTTTTCTGACAGTACCTAAGTAGGGATTGTGATTGTTTCCTTTTTATGATTTGATAATTACAATGCCATCTGCACTTATCTGTTTAGGTTAAGTAATTGGTGCATACTTGATATACCAAAATCATAATTAATTAAAATGGTAATGAAGAAGCTTGAATATCCAGAACACGACCGAAGTCTTGTGATTCAATCAGAGATTACTGCAATACTGGTCAGCGACCAATTCTTGCCAAGTACCCATACCTGTCAACATTAGGAAATTTGTCTGGGGAAGAAAATGGGTACAACGGTCGAACTTTTTACGAATGCGTTGTCATTTTTATATATATGTGTGTACCAGTTGTGTCGAAAGAAGCGAAAGGGGGAGGTGGTATCCCCCTTCCGAAATACCAAGAAAAAAATTGTAATTTCAAACATCATTATCTGCCATTTTATGCATCTAAAAGGGAATTATTGTCAATAATATATCTATCTATATATATATAAAAATAATACATAGGTAAACCTATGGAGAGGGCGAAGGCATTCACCAACAGTTTTACATGTTCAGTTAATCCCTTTGGGGATTCCGTCGTGTTGCCCTCGACAGAATCCCCAAAGGGATTAATATTCAGTGTTACTTTTTATCCCGTAAATGTCCCGGTCATTCACTCATTGTTTTAAATAAAATATTGATTGACTGACTGTTTCTTCTGTGCTAAAACTTAAATAGAATCTATGTGGTATTTATTAGTCATGAATTAAATGCACAAACATGTTTTTATGCAATATATTTTTCTCTATCCCAGCATATGCATAATTTCATGTAGTTCACATTACCAGAATAATTGAGGCGCTTCGTGATCGGGTTCGATGTACAACTCTGGTTGTTATGGCCTAGTCTCAGGCTGCAAAACATTTGTTAGTACGGTAGTTTATTACTTTGTTTGTAATGCACTTTAAAAGTAATGACTTTGCATTTCCGACATTTTGTTTCTGTCACGCGCAAATTCCCGATGTGAGCAGAATTTT
The DNA here is from genome assembly GCA_030159075.1 of Atrina japonica. Taxonomy (NCBI): domain Eukaryota; kingdom Metazoa; phylum Mollusca; class Bivalvia; order Pterioida; family Pinnidae; genus Atrina; species Atrina japonica. The sequence continues at coordinate 255,043 of BROG01000850.1, forward strand.
TTCCATTAGTAGTACGGGTCCCCGGATGTAGTAGGAATTAAAAAATGTGAGCTTCTCTACATATATGAGGGCTTCGCCCTCTATAATTTTATAAGGAATAGATAAAGACTTTATTTTGAAGTTTTAATACGTGGAATATATACATTTACACACAGCTTGGGAGACTCAAAATGATGTTATGGTCATTGTGTTATATTAGAATGTTTAAAATTTAGTATTTCTTAATTTGTTATAACAAATTTGAAAATATACTAAATTCTGAATATTCTAATATAACAGTTGGATTTGGAATGCAGAAAATAAATAACTACACTCACTTGGAAGAAACATAATCTCAGTTTGATTGCTAAATATTTGGAAGTATGATGATTTTTAAAGTCAAAGGCTTGATTTATTTATTCATTTATTTATTTATTTTTTAGATTTGAGCATTTATTACCAAAATATCTGCATACCCAAATATTTATTTGAAGGTTTTTATCTTCATATTTTACCTTTTTCATTAATTGATAAGATAAAACAACAACGGATGACTGAATAGTTCACTAAAAAAAATGAGATTTGATAAAGAAAAATCAAATCTGCTTTTAAAAAGAAAAAAAAAAGATTATTGAGGTTATATAAATGTGTTTACTGTCATTACTGACATTTTATTAAATTCAGTTCAATGTGTTACAAAAAGATATTATTATCTTTGTATAAAATATTATGTAAATGAAATGAAACATTGTTTTTGTATTGAAATCATCACAAATTTAAGATACATGTATAACACTGTATAGTATGTGGAGTGTGGACGTCATAGAAGACACCATGATCTCGCTTCGATATTTCTCAGATAAATTTTTAATGTAAAATCATTGAGGATTGATACAGAAGGTGCAAGAAATTAATATAACATCAATGATGTTAATCTTTGATAACTGTATATACATGTAGGACAGAACATATGGATGGTGATTATAGATGTGGATGTTTAGTCTTTAGATATACAGGTAATGAATCTGTATATTAGGTACCTGTCCGCAGTACAGGTCATTGTGTAATTACCGTTGGCACACGTCTGATAATGACACCTCTATGGTCTAATGACATTAATTAATAAACAGGGTTATTAGTCCTTGTTCTTCATGACTATTTGGAAGATATAGGGGACTTACATAACCTAGAATAGATGTATTAATACTTCAGTGATATGGAGGCGCCAGAAATTTCAAGCTATTTTTTGTCGCCAATTAATAGACTGAAAATTACGATTTAGAACATATAATCCTGACAAAAACGTTTACCGATTGCTGGAAAATGGACAAGAAGCAGGAGAAATATAGGGAAATCGATTGAAAATTAGAAAAATCGGTAGATTTTTTCTCGATGGTAGACAAGCGGTAGATGAATGGAAAAACCAGTAGACTACCGCCAAAATCGGTAGACTTGACAGGTATGAGTACCTGTTTAATTTTACCTGATATTTTCTAGGTTCTCAGGGAAATTATTATTATTATTTTTTTTTTTTTTTTGGCAATCAGAAAATTGGTTCATTCAGGAAACAAAAAAAATCTGTGAAAATATGCATGTTTGCATGTTCCACGCCAGTTAACGAGAATTGACCTATCGCAAAATGCCTGACACAACATCTTTTGGCAAACTTTTCCATTATGACGCCACAATCAAATGGCCCATCAAGCATACGTGTGATTATGATGTCACAATCGAATGACATAAAAAACGCACATGGCGAGCCACGTGTCTGACATTTGGCGATAGGTCAATTGGTTTTTGGTTTTCAACAATCTTTAGGTCCCCTCCAAATGATCTGATGTGAACAAAAATGTAATGAAATCATGGAATTCAACATATGAATTTACAATACATGTACAGTAAAACCTGTCTATAACAAATTCCCTGGGGGATCCATAGAATATCCGAAATGGCATCTATTCACAAAAATGACGCTATAATACACATAGTTCAAAAATACTCTGCAGAACAAATGTTAAGTTTACATACATGTATTGATTAACATATAAACCACGTAAAACTATGAATACCCTGATAGAAACCCAGGCAGTGTAGTCAAATTCAAATATACTTTGTTTACAAAACACCATCATGGCAGTATACGAAATTTTTTTTACAGCAAATGGATTTTTGCTGGTGACCAGGAAAAACAATTTACTTCAAACAAATCTTTGTTACATCTGAATTTGTTACTCACAAATAATATTTAACACGGTAAGTATATGAGAAATCGCGGGAGATTTTTAACTAGTTCGTTACAAGCAATAATTTGTTAGATCCGGGTTCGTTATATACAAGTTTTACTGAACTTGGCGAGAATTGGTTGCTGACCAGCAGAATACTGTAGCATTTCTAATTCAGGGGTCCCTTTTGTATTTTTATGACGTATTTTGTTAAAGGGTCAGGATGTGTCATGTGTGTAAGAGAATACTCAAATATTTTGTTGGTTACAAGTATAACTAATTCGAATAATTCAAGCTCGCTCCATTTCTGATTCTCTCCATCTTCCGAGGGATTGAATTCTCTATACAATAAAATCGTGTCAGTTGTTCCCTGTGACAGGGAACCAATTAAAGCATCATATTCGTTAGAGTACATGTATGTGCAGTAGGCATATCCGGTGAAAATTAAAGCATTGGCACCTTTTCTTCTTCGCTCTGCCTTTGATTTGTTTACATCAAACAAATGCTAACTATTCTTACATTTGGATTCACATTTTTATATCGCGAGTGTGTATGCATATTCAGTCGCTGATAAAGTGATCGTAGTGAACGGAATATAATGACTGAATAATTCCCATTTAAAGTATAACCTGGCAGTCTAGAAATCCAACTTGGTCATAGCAGTCTGTTTTGCACTCTCCTACGATTGATCAAGATTCAGCAGTTTGCTAAGTTACGACTAAATACATATAATGACATAATATGAACCAAGGCAATGCTTTGGAAGCAAATGCAGCTCCTTCTTTTATACATGCAGGAAAAAAAAACAATTATCGAAAATCTCTCCGATCTCAGGAGGGCAAAACCTTTCCTGCAAACTTGACGTCACAGTTTAATTATGACATCAAATATTTCGAATATAATTCACATTTCTGATGTTACAATAGTTACTTAGTTTTCTAGTGAAGTGGTTAAGTACCTAATTGTCCATGGTTTTTTTTTTTCAAGTAATTAAGTACATGTAATTAATTTCATGGAAAAAGTAAATGAGAGGATACATTTGCAGGTATTTTCTAACCATTAAGTTTGCTTAGTGACTGGTTTTGGGCTGTTTAAGCTACGCTCACTGTTATCTTGCTTTGGTCATGTTTGGTCAACAGTTTCGTCAGATGAGCATATTCCTCAAACAGATAGTTCTGGGTTTGAATCCAGAACTTGTAAGTCATGATATATTTGACATTTATTCAGTGATCCAAAAAGGATTGAATGATGTGGGGTGGTTATGTCCCCTTGATAATATTTTTCTGGGGTCCTTTTCAATACCATGGGGACATAACAATTTGGTAAACATACACATTTTACAGATATGTGTACATGCAGGTATGTTATCGGTGTGTAATATCCGATTTCCAAATGTCGTAACAACTTAAAACCTGGAACTAGTTTGGATAAGACGTTATTAAAATAATTTTCCGACACTGCCATCAGCGACCGATCTGTCTCGGTGGTCTATGAAATTGAATAATGGGGGACATTTATCATTGTATAGGGCTATTTGCCCAATGACTCACTCTGGTTGGTACCCTGTTTGTTGTCCTGTAAGGTGATATAAAGCTTTGTTTACATGAGGCAAATCAGCAAAATAAAAGATCCGACTTGTCATGGGTAAATAAATCTCAGGGGCTAATAGACCCTTATTGGGACAGGGTCCTGCACCCTTTCAGTTGGAATTTTTTTTCATCGCAATGAGCTAAATTTGGGGAAATAAAAAGTAGCAATGGTCAATTTACCAATAAAAATAAAGATAGAAAGCTTGTAATTCATTTGACTTTTTGTATCAAACTGACAACATGGAGTTCATCTAACTGAGCAGTACATGTACTTTTAGTTTTAAGTTGAGAATGTTTCCTTGATCTGTATAATTGGGATATTTTTTGCTCAAGATTGGGAAAAATACAGCAGATTTTACATCGGGAATGGGGCATTTTACAGGACCCAGATGTCGATGATATTGATCCCTGAATCTTCACGTACATGTATCCTTAAAACCAGGTCAAAAAATTGTTCATTATATGTATAAAAAGAGACAAATACTTACTCGACATGGAAATGAATCTAGGACCCCTGGATCATGTCTGGTGCCCTAACGATGGAGCTAATGGGGAAACCTCGCTAGCTCCTGTTAGTAGGAACATGATATAACTAACATTGCCACACACATGTACCAAAACTCCAAATACTAAAAACTTCGTCTTTTCATGTAAAATTTTGGTGATTTCATCGCGTTCTGTCAGATAGAATCTTCATCTGCTTCCTTTCCCTGCTCTACCATTTTGTTTGTATTTGGCACATCTCGAATAGTCCGTGACGTAACCAATGATAGGTTTGTCGGAAACCTACGAGGGACTCCACATGGGGGGAAACATGAACAATGAGATACAAATGTATTAGTCACACAAGGGATTCTAAGACAATGTTTTGACTCCCTGACGTGTTACTCTCAACCAATCACTGACTCTGTTGTATTTAATTCATATGATATAGTGATAAATAATAAATACAGTCAGAGATTTTCCATGCTCTTTTGGGAATGGGGCCTGGGCATTTTGAATTGGGAATTTTAGCAACATTTAACGAAAATTGGGAAACCTAAAAATACACAAACTTTGAAAATACAAGAATCTTGATTAATATTTATCTTCATTAACTTCAGTTATAAAATTTAAACTGCAAATTTGAAAAAAGTGCATTTTTTGCTTTGGGTATTGCCCTATTGGGCCTTATTTTGCCCCCCCCCCCCCCCAAGTGTGAAAACACCCTTACAGGGGAAAATTTCCTGAGAGACCACCTCATCTGCCATTGAAATGTGGTCACTGAAGACAGGTAGTCTCTCAAAGAAGGTTTCAATTTAAAGGATTATTTAACCAAGTGGACTTTAGACTCAGGAGACAGGTGGTCTCTCAAGATGGCTTCCACTGTGTCCGCTTTGACTGTACCAGCACTCTGAATAGTTAAATAAAAGGAAAACGAATACTGGTAACAAAATATTACCGTAGATGAATACTGGTAACAAAATATTACCGTAAATGAATACTGGTAACAAAATATTACCGTAGATGAATACTGGTAACAAAATATTACCGTAGATGAATACTGGTAACAAAATATTACCGTAAATGAATACTGGTAACAAAATATTACCGTAGATGAATACTGGTAACAAAATATTACCGTAGATGAATACTGGTAACAAAATATTACTGTAGAAAAGCAGGGATTTACTAACCTATCGTACAGGACCATTTCCAATAAAAAAACAAAATACATTTTTTTTCAACAATTTGCAGTGAAAATTTCCCAGTTGATGTCAAAGGACAATGAACATGAGATTCTTGTATTTTAAAATTTCCCAATTTCAATAAAATGTTGCTAAATTTCCCTGTTCAAAGGGCCCAGATCCCATTCCCAAAAGAGTTGCTAAATTTCCCAATTCAAAAGGCCCAGATGCCATTCCCAAAAGAGTTTGAAGAATCCCTGAAAAGTAAATTGTTGCCAAATACATTTGATGTACAATACTGATATTATATAAACACTGTTTGTGATCACGGGAATTTTTCTTTTACAGACTCGGCAAACATGAGTTTGATTGATTACAATCAGACCGCGGAGGATCACCAGGGACTACTCGTGTTGGTTCGGCATACCGGCCAAAAACTCCAACAGAAATTGTTCAACAAGGTGTGGGATAGGATACAGCAACTTGGATGCGTTAAAATACAAGGTCACAAGCGTACGCCATGGGTAATTTACAAACGATACTACCCTAAAGAAAACAATGAATGGGGAGACTTCCAAGCCCATCGGAAGACACTTGGATTAATATCCATCGGAGAGTGTAATAATACGAAGGAGTTTGAAGATCTTTTTGACTGCTATAGGGGCGTGAAAGAGGAATATGCTAGTACTTTATTCAATTCTAGGTTAATTGTGTTTGGTATGAACAGAGATGGTTCACCTATTGAAAACAAAGTGACCGATGTTTCTGAAAACGCTAGTCCAGACGGCAGTTGTAGTTTGAAAAAAGAAAATTCTAGTTCTAACTCCAATGAGCCAAACAGCCATACTGTACAAAAATTGGACTCACCACTGCATAGTGAAGATAGTGGGGTGACCTCCGATGCCAGTCCCACGGAACCACTCACTGAGACCAACATTTCTTCAAAGAAAACAGATTCAGAGAATCCTGACGGACAAATTACATTTATCAGCAAAAAATCTTCCAGTAAATCAGAAATAAAAGCTGAACGCAAAAGTGTGAAAAAGTCGGATAAAATAGCTCCCGTTAGTCGCCCTCATAGTAACAGTTTTACAAAAGACAGTACTGGTTCAGAGGTTGTGTTTTTCCCTTGTCTTGAAGATAGTGGTGATTTAGAGGAGAAACTGAAGGAATTCATAACATCACTGTTCTTTGTTTTGGAAGGAAAAAGATTGGACAGATCATTTGAAAGACAAGACAGGATGCAGCTGTTGTGTGCTCCCTTTGAAAGAAAGGATTATGTGGGACTTGACACTGATACAAAGTAAATATTAGTTTTATTATTTCCCTTATTCTGGGCCCCTGTGGCTGAGTGGTTAGAGCATCACACTTTAAACTAAGTCAGCACAGGCTCCAGCCCCACTGGATTTTTGAGAAAATTTACCAGTTTACATTTACTTGTGGATATTGCAAAGTCAATATTCAACAAAAAAAACCAACAACAAACAATTGGTTAAAAGATTAGGGGTTTGGCAGGGGGTCAACATCGATGAAAATTTTCACTTGTCCTCTAGGACAAGTAGTATTGAATTTGAATTTCTACTTATCCCAATGCAAAAATGACTTGTCTGCAAATCAAGTGGAACATTTAAAGATATTATTCTTGTTTAAAGAAGAATAATCTTTGTGGAATTAATCATTTAATTTTTGTCTTCAACAATTTCACTTGTCCTTTTTGACAAGTGAAAAGTAACATCTACTTGTCCAATGCGGAATGGACTTAATATCCCAGACAGCCGGACAAACCTTAATGTAGAACTCTGCTTGGGCTATACAATGTATGAGTGGGTCATTTCTAGCTGTATATGTGTCAGTTAACTTGGTCCTATCATCAAAAGGAATCTTATATATTTCTTTCTTCAAGTTAAGGTGGTTTCATGTTTTTTGTAATTGAACTAAAATGCAAATAAAATAAATGAACATCAAAGAATGATATAATTCTCTGTAATTTTCACGTTGGATATCAACATGGTGTACATATTGATACATGTATAAATTGAAACTGTTTACTATCAATTTTAGGTCCTTTCGTAAAAAGTGCCAAGGTCGTTTACGGAAACATCTAGCCGATTTGTGTCTACAAGCTGGGATACCAGGGGAAGCTATACTTCATTATCAGACGGCCATTGACATTTTACGACCAGTAAATGACTATCTATGGATTGGAGGTATGCTAGTTTTGTTTTTATCCGTTGTCAAGGGAACAGCCTCTATGGCCAGTTGGTTTAAGCATGAAATCTCTCACTTGTGGTCAGCACAGGTTCGAGCCCCTGGAACCTAAGCTGATTTTAAGTGGAAATTTGCCAGTTTACTTGCTGAACGCTGGTGGTATCTTTCAGGGCCCCCCCCCATTAAAAACTGGCGGCCACCATATAAATATAAAATTGTTGAATGAGGCTTAAAACACCATTAAAAAAAATCAAATTTTGGTCTCTCATTTTCTGTCTCACAGTAACAGTGAAAAAAAATTTTAACTTCACAGATTGGGGGTATTGAAGTTAAAACTTATTTTGAATAAGGTATCAGTAAATTGTTATTAATAGATGAATAATACATGATTAAATGGAGTTTTTGACAATGTGAATAACCTGTAAATCAACATGTTCTACATGGACTTAGATACAGTGAAACCTGTCCTGAAAGACCACTCTCACGAAAGATTAC